>CAKOAT010164043.1:785231-862323 GCA_932364175.1 Eruca vesicaria subsp. sativa | reverse complement strand
CAATACCCATGAGTTCTCCTTCCCAATAGTTTAAAAGTATCATTTTTGTTATTTGCATTCTAGTTTTAGTTAACTTCAAAACCAACCAAACATTCGATTGCACTTAGATTAAGTTAGTACTTGCATTCTCGGTGCTTTTAAATCCCTCAGAACTGGTTCGACAACTTACTTCACTATACAACATTTGACTAGGAGCCTTAAAAACTCTTAACATCAGAAACGACTCTAAATGGTGCACTTGTGCAATCGCCGTCTTAATCGAAGTTTGATTATTTGGATTAGTTGTATGCAATATATCTAGATGATTTTTTTTATAAGCTGCATTGTCTTATAGTACTTGATTATGAAGAAACAACTTTATAAGTTAGCGAATGAAATATTTGAAACTTTTTTTTTCCAGAGACTTGAAACTTACTCAAGGCCATAGCTCCTTGTCGTCTTATTCTTTGCTCACCTACAAAGAAAGTACGTCTTGTATATTTATCTTATTAAAGTTGTTAGCATATAAACTATGACCCACGCCTACCAAACTGTAAGATTTAGCATTTGGATTAACCATGTGTTGAACATAGTCAATCTTGCGATACTCATATATTTGATGGGTCATCCATCTCCGTCTAATTTGTGGTTTGAGGTGTTTTATTTGTAGTATTTTCAAAATTATGTATCGGATTTGAGGTACCATGCATTATTATCATAAATCATGCAATGCAAGTCCACACGCCTAAATAGTAAATACTCGAATATTTTGCCCACCATAATAGGCAAACTATTTTGTCTATACAAGACATACAATGTACAACATATGAGTTTAAACATATGAGTTTTAACATTTTACCAAAAAATAAACCTGAGTTTAAACTGGTATTGGATTTTTCAAACACGTCATTTTCTTTTCGAGGATCAAATATTAAGTCGAGAATACTGGTTGTAGACCAAAACTTACAGTTCATTCGACCTAACTTAAGATAAACTAAAAAGGAAGAAACCTGAAAGTGACATGATTTTCGTGGGATCACAATTTCCATTGGTCAGTCAACTGATAGTTTTATCTTTTATCCCTAGGAGATGCAAATCATGCATTATTAACTTGAAAGTGACCAAATATGCAAAATATGTGGTTTGTAAATGTAATTAACACTAACCAAATAAGTCTAGTTATATTCTTATATCACTATTGTTTTAAAAAGATGAAATGAGAAAAGCATGCAAAATGAAAAGAGAGTGAAAAGGAAAGGAAGGCGGGAGTGGCAATTCAAAACTAACTAAAGAAAAGAAGAAGCGAGTCAAAGTAAGGCAACGTAATTACGTACACTAATTGATGTGTCAAAGTTAGACCGAAACTAGAGGTGCTACTTCTCTTATGAGTTTCAAGTTAAACAAGGATATTGATATGTTTCGTATTGTTGATGAATTAGTTTTGTTATACGAAATATCATGTTCAAGTTGTGTAACAGTGAGTATATTTATAACAAATTTTTTTAAAAATAATAATAATTTGACAAATTTATGATAATTATCGGCGAGTTACTCGAATATCAGTCATCCGAATATAACATTTTTAATCTTGAAAAGTTTTCATTTTCCAAGGCTGAAACCAGCCAGGCATATATAACATTAGAATTGATTTTTTTTTACGAAAATAAATGATCCATCAATACTCAATTTTTACAAAAATAAATGATCCATCTCCAAACACTTATAACATTAAAAATTGAAATTTTCTTGTCATTTGGTATCTCAAAGATTAGCTGAACAACCAAACATAAAAAATAGTATCTAATAATATAATGAATCGATGATCATTTGTCCTCAACTAAGTAGCGAAGTAGGGATTGAGTCCAGAATCGTTAAGAAAAATAAGTTAAATGACTATTATAGAGTTTTCCGAAATAGGTGGCTATAAAATACATTAGTAGACACATACTAACACAATCTATTATAGTGAAAGTACCTTACAAACCAAATTGAAATGTCTAAAAAGAACACTCGATACTTTCTTTTCCACCGGTCTAAGTCTTCCAAAGTATAGTAATAATATTAATAATCATTAAAGTAATCTCTTCTTAATCACAGTTAACACTACAACTTGGACCAAATCTATAACATCTTATATCTAACTATTATACTTGTGTCTTTTAACATAAAAGCAAACATAAAGGTAAGTACTTATTATATCTACTCCAGTTGTTTCTTTGATTTAAGAGAAAGGTTTTAGTAAGCGTTTAAAGTGAATTATTTTTATTTATTTTTTGGACAAAGCGTTTAAAGTAAATTAAAAATTGTCAAAAGATTAAAAAACAGCGTTAGTGAATATATATATATTAGAATATAGCGAAAAGTAGAAAACAAAATATTAGTAGACCGAAAAAAGCATTCAAAACAAAAAGCAAATGAGCAAAACAAAAAAATATGCCAAAAATAATATATTTACCAAATGAGATGAGCAGAAGTTACCGAACTTATATAATTAATTAAATATCAAAAATTCATATCCTTATGAAAAGCGTAAATGTAATAGTGTATATATATACAAAGCAAAATCTCATTTGTTCACACTGAAACTACAAAGCTCCCTCCCTCTCTCTCTCCTCCCATCAATTTCTTCATGACATTTCTCCTGTAGAAGAGAAGAGTTTTCATTACTCATCACAAAAAAAAACCCTAAACCTAGAATCCAAATTACTTGCTAAATGGGTCATGTTAAGCTCGCGAGTCTACTCGTAAAGCTACACAGAGTTCCATCTGGTTGGCTCTGTCTCCATCCCCGACCGGACCGTTCCATCAGCCATGTCGGAGGACACAAACGACAGATCAAGCTCGTAAGATCCGACGGTTCCTCCGAACTCTACGACCGTCCCGTAGTGGTCTCAGAGCTCACAAGAGACTTCCCAAAGCACAAAATCTGCAGATCAGACTCACTCTACATAGGTCAGAAAACTCCAGTTATGTCTGAAACCGACACGCTTAAGCTCGGACTCAACTACTTTCTCCTTCCGTCTGATTTCTTTACAAACGATCTTACCTTCCTCACTATAGCCGCGTTGAAACCTCCTCAAAACGGAGGCGTTTTGGTGAGAAAATCTGTAGGGAGTTATCAGCAGCAGCCGTTTTTTATACAGAAGGGAGGAACAGGAGAGAAGCTAAAGATTCGTGTGTCTGAAGAGTTCATGTCGGAGTTAATGATGGAAGGAAAAATATACAAAGAAAAGGAAGAAGAAGAAGAAGAAAGAGAGAGCAAGGAGAGAGTTTGTACGACGGTGAAGTTAAGGAAAGACTACGTTCAGTTAGTTTCTTTAAGAAAATGGAAACCAAAGCTAGAGACAATAAGAGAGACGAAGGCAACGGTTGAGAAGAAGAAGAAGAAGAGAAAGAAGTTTTCTATGATGAAGAAGAGATCATCATGCAGAGATTCTTCTTTGAATGATTCATGTGGGAAGCGTAAGCTTCAATCCAAGTTCAAGTCCAAAACTAAGAAAGCTATTTTGAGAAAATTAGCTTAGTTTTTGTGTTAAAGAAATTAGCAGATTGTGTACGTGTTGATAATACATAGAAGAAATTGTGAAATTATGTGAATAATATGATAAAAAAAAATTAACTAAAGGATACAAATCTTTTCCAAAACGTTTGGATTTCACTGGTTTTGTGATAATTGAATCAAAGAACTAAATTCTAAACGATGTGTTGTAACTACTATTCATTATTGTTGAACGTCAAACATTTTTTTGTTTTTGAGAAAAACATTTTTTAGTTATTATAATTTTCTTCTTGTTTGCTTTCGTTCTGTCTAAAAGAAGTTGCTTTCGTACTCAAACGTATCTTTCGAATAATGTGGAACAGCCATTCAAATATACAAGTTTGAAAATCCAATGGAAGAACTTTCTGAACTCTTCTTTTTTTTTGTGAAAGAAAACAAAGAGTTTTCTTTTTCTTTCTACTATGGCAACTTCGTTCATTGGATTTTAAGTTTTTGTTGTTTACCAAATATATTAGGAAAGGAAATAGACGAAAACTAAGAAAAGAAAAAAAGCCAAACAGGTCAAAAGCGTGGTCATAGTTACTATTTGTGACAAAGCTTTGGATGAAAAAAATATATGGGGAAGAGGTGGAAATAGATAGAGAAGCACGTGTTTGTAGAAGTTTTGTGTCAGTCTCGTTTTAGATTTTGTGAACAAAAAGTGCGGAAAAGAGACAAAAGAGGAGTCAAAGAAAGTCACCTAACGAAATCTTTTTTCCTAGCTAATACTAGTAAAATAGTGAGTGTAATGTAGCTATCACAATTTAAATCTCACTATAATCAAGAATGGAACAAGATCTACCAATTATATTCTAGAACGTCAGGTTGATAGAAAAGGATTGAGTCGCATTGACTCCATGATCCTGCCTACCTTCAGGGAGACTTTTATCTTGGAATTCTAAAATTCTGAGACTCCATTATTTTTCCTTTCTTTAAAAGCCCATCAATACAACACTCATTGCATCCGTAATATTTTTCCGAAATGATATAGGAGTAGCTTTTAGATTTTTTTACTCTAAGAGACACTTTTTGTCTTTATATTTACTCAAAGAGACACATGTTGATGGACACACACTTTCTGTGTGTATAAAGGCCAATATACCCTTGGACTAGATTTGTTTCACGAACAAAGACAATCTGGTTTAGGGCTTTTAATTTTTTCATTCTTTTTTATTTTAATTAAAAGTTAAAATCTTACCCATAATCTCTAACCCTAAACGCCGTATCTCTCTCCCTTCTTTCCTCTCTTGTTTCCATCGACGGCGTCTCTTTCTTTCATCAAAGCAAAATCACAGCGTCTCTTTCTTCCATCAAAGTAAAATAAAAACTCATTCTTCCTCCGATTCACTTAATTATCTTGTAACCATCATCATTTTAACCCCTAAACTCCCACCTAGACTATTTACAGTTGACAGATTTCCTATATATAATTTCTGAATTGGTGGGAAAAGACTGGCTTCTCCATCAGAGGTAATAGAAGTCAAAGAAAAAACACATTTATGGAAACTTTTTGTAGAGGCTCAATGGAGGTCATGGTTGTTATGGAGGAGGAAGTGGTAATATCGAGATGGGAGGTAGTTGTGGATAGGTGTGGTGGAGGTGGATGTTGATGTGGATACGACTATGGAGATGGAGGTCGTGGTGGAGGTGTGGTGGAGATGGATGTACCACAATTAAGGTTGTGGTAGTTATGAAAGAAGAGGTGGTGGATACAATAATAGCAGAGGTAGTTATTTAAGAGAAGGAAGTGATGGTGGATAGGATGGAGGTTTAAAAGGTGAGAGTGAAAGATACGGAGGTTGAGATGAGTGGATACTGGAGTGGTGGTTGTGGATACGAAGGTAGTGGATACTAAAGTCGATACGGAGTTGTGGATATGGAAGCTGATACAGAGATGGAGGTTTTGGTTGTTATGGATACGGTGGTGAAATTCAGGTGGCAGAGATGGTTACTTGAGAAGAGGAAGAATTTGCGGATAGAGACGAAGTGGAAATAATAGAAAAATGATAAAGTCTCGTCCTTTTTTAACTACAATCGAATTACGTCTAAAGGGCAAATTGGTATTAAACACACATCGATTTCATCAATTGTGTGCACCAAGTGAGATGTGTTCTTTTGTGTAGTAAAAAAGAAAAAAGTGTTCTTTTGTGTAACTCACTCTAGCTTTTATTAGGGGCAGACGTTATGATTAATGATGTTACCAGCATTAGTTAGAAAAATAGGAGTATATTTCAATTTTCTCTGTATAACTAATTTAAATCATATAAAATTGTTTCGACAAACTTTTAACCTTTTTAAAGTAACTATCCCGTAAATATTTCCTTCATCTTTTTTTAACTACTTCCTTCATTTTCTGTAAAAATGTTGTACTATTTAAAAGAGATTTTATTGTCTTTTATCATTCAAAAAGAGATCTCATTCGTGTTTTCTTTCATTTTGATGTACAATTAGAGATGGGACTAATGGAGTAATGGGTTTAAAAAATTTGGGCTCTGTTCTTTCAGTTTTGAAGGTGAAAATGCTTTTACTGTAGAGGAACCCAGTTGTTTTCACAGTTTGTAATCCAGGAAATGTCACATATTTGATCTCTCAGCAAGTGATCATAATCAAAGAATAAGACAAGTTCTCCAAGTTGAAGAAACTCATCGATATGCTCTAAGGTAGAGATCGTGTTTGTGAATACACCAAGAACTAGGTGGAGTCCATTGCTAAGTTAATCTTGAAAGCTAGTTAGGAACAAAGAGAGATCAGGTTAGATATTAGGGTAACTTAGGGTAAAAATATTATGAAACTCATAAACTAGAAAACATCCAAAGTAGTAGCAAATGAAATGATAGACACCACATTATCAATCATAAACCAAAAAGAGTATAACCAAATAAATACTTTCATCAAAGAAATCTAAAACCACACATTTAGTTTACTTGAGAATTTCAAATCCGCAACTCGAAATCTTTCCTCAATGATCATATCAATTCTCCTTTCCATTTCGGGAGTCAGATAATTCTTTGAGTCACCAACTTCCCCTTTACGGAAAAAATTCTTGTGTTCCACGCCTCTTGCCGTTTTTCCCGTCTTGTTAACCTCCAAGTTCTTCAGGTTACGCAAGGAGCAAAGGTTTAAGATCTCTTCCACACATCCACTCTTTTCTTCTTCCACTGAAAAAGGAACACCCAAGAACTCAGCAAGTCTCTTAAGCTGATCACTCGGCTCTATCTTCAACTCCTCGTACCTCAAGAATAGCACATTCTTGGAGTCTTCCAAGCTTCCTCTCCAATAGCTCAACACATGCTCCCAAAACGGTCCATAGTAGCTGACCCCTCGACAAAAGGACTCGAACATCGTCTCCAACAAGCTTCTTTCCTCTTCTACCTTGATCTTTAGATTAGCACACTCAAAATACCAAAGAGACACCAACGCGTCCTTCACGTTCCTCCAAATGTACACGACCTTACATGGAGTGTTCTTGAGAGCTTCTTGAAGCGTGTGGAACGGTACGTGAGTTGAGAATAGCCTCGGGGTTGATGAGAAACTTGTCAGATCTGGTTTCGAAGTTTCGGTGTATAGCCTGAGCTCGAGGACTGGTACTAGACCATGAGGGTTGTCGGATAGAAGAGGATGGTTGGAAGAGTTTTTTGATCTCTCTAGGAGAGCCACTGTGAGAGCTTTGAGCCATGTAGTGCCGGATTTAGGAAAAGATGAGATGATTATATCGGTTTCTTGGGGTTTGAAACCTCTTTGGAAGTTGAGGATTCCTTGCAGAGTTTTCTTGTCGTACCAACATGTTTGGTACTTGAACAACTTGGTTCCATTGAAGTCTATGTCTGAAGGAAGTGTAGAGATCAAACTTATGGTTTCTTGTTCCTCTCTTTGGAGGTTAACCTTTGAGATCTCATTCACATCCATTTTTTTCTTATTTTTTTTTTTGTTGTGGTTTACATGTGCGTTGTCAATTATCACATCACAACCACCATTATTTATTGTTTTGATAACGCCGTTTAGAAGATAATGAATATAATGAAAGAATATAATTATTTAAATGTGGTAGATTTTTGTTTTTAACACAAAATGTGGTAGTTTAGATTTCTTTCTTAATGGGTCAATAAAAACATTTTGATTACATATGTAGAATTAATAAAGACTTTATAGTATCCTAGTCCCCAAAGATATTTGTTTAAATATGTTAGACAAGGTTGAGCCTGAAACAAGCCAACGTGAGTATAAACATTAGATGTAAACTGAAAACAATAATATTATCAAATCTTTACGAAGTTTGAACGTGAGATAAAGGGAAATGTCTACAAATCCAGCACTTATGGCTTATTACAGACTTAATTAAAAATATGCGGTGAACACTGGTGCAATCAGGCTTATGTGAAATAGGTACTCCATGGGAGAAGGATCACCACAAGAAAACATCCCACCACAAATGCAACGAAGATAGATATAAGAGCAATTGTGACAAGTGCCATGGCTCGTGTGAGAGCTGTCTGTATCTGTTCAAACTCACTTAGATTGTATGCCCAAATGAGATGCATTACGGTTGCAACAGATGCAAGCATTGTAATGCTGTTGCAAAACATAAACACTATGAATATTGCTTTCTTGACAAAACCTGTGGTGTCAAAGTCGGGATCAGAACCCATGTAAAGCTTTGTGCATGTGAAACCCATAGCAAATGTCACAGTTACTAAAATTACTATAAACACCATAAAAATTCCGATATCTTCATTTGATCTGCATGTTGCATGCCGGTCAGATTTTCTTTGAGGCTGTGAATCACTCAAGGCCATGTAATCCAAGTTGGTTAAATCTCTAGCTGTAATAAATTAAACCCATGATGATAGGAATCTACAAGAACGTAACATGTTTATAAAAGCAGATTCAATTTTTTTTTTGTTTGAAAAAGGGTTTAGGGAAATTAATTAAGATTCACAAATTAGATCATAAACGTTGACAATGAAAAAAAAATCATAAACTCTCCTTTTTAATGGAAATCCATAAGAATAATTAAAACTTAAACATGAAAATATATATGCACTCAAACGTTACCTCAGGCGCTTTTGAATCTAGTCGACGGAGGAGGAAGAAGAAAAATGTTGAAGTTTTAATTTTGTCAAGAAAAATTGGTTAGCAACAACACTATTTGATATGATCAAGCCATTGACTTAGTAAAAATAAAATAAAATAAAAAAATCTGAGAGTTGCATACCAATCAACATCAATGCTCTAGCTGGCCAAGAAGCAGTTAAATGGTATAAGGTCGTTCCCTTCGGTCTTTCTTTTCTCTATGTGTGTTTGGTCTTTCTTTTTCTCTATATACGTTTCTTCTCTTACCTCTTCTAAGTGTTGTCTTTTAGTTAATACAAGAGTCATTTTCCTAAGATCTTCCCCCCTCTAAAAAACTTTTTTTAGGACATGTATAACTTGGGTTTATGTATTTGTTCAATACAATGTGGTTTAGTTTAGGGTTGTTGTATTTTTGTTCAATATAACTTGGGGTTGTTTACTTAATATTTAAATGTTGAAAGTTAAGGTTAGTTAGTGCATATTCTCTAAAAAAAAATATTTCAAAAGGTTGCGAGACGAAATGTAAATACATCAATCCATTATACCACCACAAAGTTATAGACTGAAACATAAAGACCATAAAGAGACTTTAATTTGAAGCGAAAATATTTGTGAAAAAAACAAAAGTGGATTAATATCAAAGAAGAAAGTCGCAAACGTGGACAGCTCACTACTATTAGTAGAAGAATGTGGAGGATGAAGAGTCAAACCCTTCACTCTCGGCAAGACTGTTTTGACCCACAAAGCCATCGACCTCAAAGGAAAATGTATCCCTGCTACCATGCACAACGTTCCAATAGCTATCGGTCTCGGGAAGCATAAGTTCAGCTCCATAACAAGTACTTGGAGGAAAAGGAGGAAGCTCATGATCACAGTTCTCATCATTAGTATTGATAGATTGATAACCACATTCAGACTCATGTGGCCACCCATTGTATGATAATTCACTAGAGTTTTGGTTGTTGGTAGCTTCTGTTTGGCTTGTTGGGTTGAATAACTCGGAAATGAAACGTTGGGATTCGTCAGGAGAGATGAAGGAAGTGACTGAGGAGCCACGAGGCATGTCGGAGTAGACAAAGTTGGTCCGAGCAGTCAACCCTCTTATGGACCGTGCCGCTCTATCATAGGCCAATGCAGCCTCCTCGGCCGTATCAAAAGTACCTAGCCAGTACCTCTCTTTTGTAGTAGGGTTTCTTATTTCAGCTGCGTATCTTCCCCACGGCCTCCGTCTCACTCCTACATACTTTATTTCTTCATTATGTTGTGGTTGCGGCTGCTGTTGTTGCTGCTGCTTTTGCCTATGACTCTTTTTTGATCTAGAGGAGGAACTGACATAAGAATTACCATTCAATTCCATGTTAGTAAGTGTTCTTTTGCTGACACTGAAAAGAAGAAATGATATGGAGATCAGGAGATAAGTTGGAAGTGATGGATTTGGTTATATGGAACAATGAAATGTGTGTTTAAATAGATGAGGCCACTTTCACTATGTGAACCCTCTTGTTTATTCTAAAGATCCTTTTGCGAATTTTATAGATACAAAAAGTGGGTCACATGGAAATGTGCAACATCAGATGATCATCACCATCTAATCATATGATCGAAAGTGAAATGATTTTTGTGGCTTTTGGGATTGGCCCAAAAATCATGTAAGCAACGAATTGTTCCTTTTCCTCTTGTTTTTAATCTTCTTTTTTCTTTTCATCTTTAGGCATGCTATGTTATCTTTGGGAACGTGAGATTCTTTGTGCCTACTTATGATCACTTGTAGCTGTACCATGTTTTGGTTTTCAGTTATGAGCTTTGATAATAGGACATAATGAACATTCTCGGAATCAACTTGCGGTCTGAAAATTCGGCAACTTATCAATCCTTAATCGTTTTTTCTTGTGGTTCTCAATCTTTCAGGTGGCAAATATACACATGTAAAATCAAATTTCCATGAAACTGAACAGTTTGTTGTCAAATTATATTGTCATCTATTTTTTTCCATTTACATATATAATTTTGCTATTTAAAAAATTTGTCATTTATTTTTGCCATTTACAAAATTGACTATGCCAACTTGTCCATTTTTTATTGAACAGAACTAATATGCATCCTTAACTTTTTATTCGTTTTTTTTTTAAATTATCACGAGATTCGCAAAACTTAATTTCCCAGACTTAAAACCACAACATATAATATTAGTATTGTCCCAACAATCACTCGAATTGAGAACCTCTAAAACAATGGTCAGGAGTTTTTACAGTTGAGGTAATGTGACTTCTAATCAGTTTTTCTAGAAAATGATCGAGTTGTTTTGTGATCGAGGAGCTGCCTTGTGAATTTATCATATATGTTCCACTTGATCTAATGATGGTCTAATCACATGCTTTAACAATACTCATGATTGCAAGCCCTAAAATCTCTTGGATCTAAATGATTGCTTCCTTTTCTTTTCGTCACGATTTATCCGATTTTTAATTATTTACATTATTCCACCATGACTAAAAAGGAAGCAGTTTATATTAACATTATAGAAACTTTGCTTTAGAAAACCATTTGTTCTCGTTTTCTTAATGCTATTCCAATGCTTTTATGATTATTAGCATGAATGTTAACATGCTCTTTATCCCCTAAAGAAAGTAAACTACAAATACATCGTATGATAGTATGGTGTATTATTGTTTGCTGGTTCCAGTCGAATTGGTAACCCTTGATGAAATTTTATATTTTTGGAAGTACTAGTTGATTTGTTATAAATTTATTTTACACTAAAAAGTGTAGTAATTTCTTACGCATATAATTATCACAACCTCTTGTTTACTTGTAGTAGGGTCAAATGAATTCATGCGATAAGCAATAATTTTATGTTTAACGAACATAAATAGTGGAAATCATAGATGATTTTTTTTTTTTTTTTTGAACACAATGGAAATCATAGATGATAAACCTTATAATTTGTGTTCTAAATAGACATGGAAATTGTGTCAAAAAAAAAAATAGGACATGGAAAATCATTATATTCGAAAGAAATTACCTCTAACTCACTAAGCTATCATATGTAACATGTTGGTTCATTACAACAACATCTGTGTGCTTCATCAACTGGTATCAGAATCAATCCAATTCTTAAATATTTTGATATATGAATCATAATGAGCATTTGAACCGTTTAATGTTGTGCGTTTACGCTGCTACTTCGGTCGTTTAGCCAGCGGAATCCAGAAAAAGCCCACATATTCGGCCCATTTAACTACGTTATGTCGTTCCATCATTACCAAAGCCAAATGCACGCCGTTTTTATGTAACTCAAACGCTTCGTTTACATTGGGAAAAAGCGAAACGTCTGTTACCTTTTCTGCCCTTCCAATCAAAATTGATGAAATCTTTTGGTTTCCTCTTTTTCAGAAATTTATTTCCCCTAAAGTTTTGTTTTTTATTTTCGTCAAAACATTGCACAGAGTGCTCCCCAAAGATCAAAGTTTGCTCCTTTGAATCGATCTCCGTGTCTAGGTAAATGGGTTTCCTTCTCTCTTTATATAATTTGCCATTGATTAAGTTTAAATCTCCGTTTGTTCTTTTTTGGATTCGGAGTTTAATCAGATTTGTGGATTATTGATGAATCAAAGGAATGATCTTTATTGAGTATCAGTTGATTACAAGAAAACCCTTTTTACTATTTGTAATTGTACTGTGCAAGAGAGTTTTGTTTAGTCATCTGTTGTGTGGTGTTAGTGAGGATGCAGAATGAAAATGATACGGTGAAGGATGATGCGGAGTTAGCTGCATCAATCTCGGCAACGCAAGAAAAAGAATGGGGATGTTGCTCAGTGCAAGAACCATCTTTTCAAGAAGAGGAAGCTGCCAAAGTTCCTTATCTTGGTGATAAGGTCTGTTTACCAAATATCAAACTTTAATCTATGAATCAACTTAATTCTCTGTATCATGTTTTTGCTGCTCAGATTTGTTCCATGGAATGTACTTGAATGACACTCCCTATGAGTTGCTTTGAAGGATTATGATTTTTGGTTTTAATCATGTGCAGGAACCTCTCTCTAGTTTAGCTGCAGAGTACCAAGCAGGGAGTCCCATTTTGCTTGAGAAGATTAAGGTTTCCTTTCTGCTACTTCTTTCTTTTGTTTTTGTGTCGATGTGGTTGTTGCTTTCAGTGTTTTTTTAAGGTCTCGTTGTTTGCAATACTTGTAGATACTGGACAGTCAGTATGTTGCAATCAGGCGGACTAGAGGAGATGGAAATTGCTTCTTCCGAAGTTTTATGTTCTCTTACCTTGTATGTTCCCTCACAATGTTTAATACTATGTCTAGTTAGTTGCCTTGTGAGTTTGGCTAAAGTTTTGGTGTTTGTGATTTGTTTGTAGGAGCATATTTTGGAATCACAAGATGGTGCTGAAGTTGATCGTATCAAGGTCAATGTTGAGAAATGTAGAAAGGCTCTGCAAAACTTAGGCTATACGGATTTCACATTTGAGGACTTCTTTGCGGTAACCTTGCTTTGTCATCTTTTGTTTCTGCTATCTGATAAGACCATCTGAAAGATGCTCACTTTCGTTTTGTTTTTCTCTTAAATGATATAGTTGTTCCTAGAGCAACTAGATGACATTCTCCAAGGAGGCGAAGAGTCTATAAGGTAAATATTTTGTGTTGATAAGTTGTGACTTCCATGAAATTGCATAAGTCTCTTTCTCATGTTGTTTCACTACTTGTGTCAATATTTTTTATCTTCCAGCTATGATGAGCTGGTTAACAGAAGTAGAGATCAGTCTGTCTCCGACTACAGTAAGCTGCTCCTAAATTTCTTTGACAACTCATTTTCAACGGGATGTGGTTTTGACAAATTCTGCTGTCTCAGTTGTGATGTTCTTCAGGTTTGTTACTGCTGGTGAAATACGTACTCGTGCAGAGTTCTTTGAGCCCTTTATAACAGGATTATCAAATACCACAGTGGATCAGGTTTGTGCATTAACTTTGAATTAAAGAATTGAATTCCTCCTAATAGATTATTAGAGCATAGGGGTATGCAAAGTTCTTACACTGTTTTATCACAGTTTTGCAAGACATCAGTTGAACCAATGGGGGAAGAGAGTGACCATATTCACATAACAGCTTTGTCAGATGCACTTGGTGTTGCAATCCGGGTTGTGTATCTTGACCGTAGCTCATGTGATACTGGAGGTGTCACTGTGAACCATCACGACTTTGTTCCCGTTGGCACTAATGATGAGAAAAAAGAAGCTTCTGCTGCTGCTCCTTTTATAACCTTGCTGTATCGTCCAGGCCATTATGATATCCTCTACCCCAAGCCTTCTTGTAAGGTAATAATAAACACTTAATCCCCATGTAAACCTCTCTTCCTTTAGATATTTACCTGGTGTTTAAGTTAATGATTGTGTTGTTACTTGTTACAGGTATTGGACAATGTGGAAAAATGATCATTTGACATATGGTAAAACCTGTTGGGAGGTGTTTACAAAACTGTGGTAATATGGATTCACGTGGATGAAACCATGGTTACATCATCTCTTTGCTCCTTGATTATGATCAACAATCCTTTTGCAACATTTGAAAATGGATTTTTTGTTTGTTTTACTATAATACTCATGATGAACTCCTTTTATAGTGTACCAAATTGAATCAAAGGGTTTGTCATATGAACAATGAGTCAATGACAGAGGTCTAAGATTGTTTTAATGGGTTGAGTTAATCTCTCTAAATTGAATTTAAATACATTTCATGATAAAGAAAAACAAACCATTACAATCGTTGGTCTATACATAAATGCTAAAACATCAAAAATGTAGCAGAATAGTCCAAGAAGATAAGTCATTATGCTTCTCTGTCTTGCCTTTGTCTGCTTCCACTTTTCAGCGAAGGAGTAGTACTTCCTTTCTGTCCACAATCCTCGAAAAACTACTGGAGAGATTCAGTATAGATGGTGTATATTTTATATCTCCTTTATTGTTTGTCACTTTCTTCTTTGGAAACTCGTCCCAAATGAAAACTTAGTTCTAACTAAACTATTCAAACGAAAAAATAATGGAGTAGTCAGTACGTTACATAAAGGCCAATAAAACACGTTTTCTCACAACAAAAGAATATTCACTTGGATAATTTTTTTTCTGATTGCAAGAAGTTCTAGGCCAAAGCCTATAATCTCTATAGGGCATGGAGAAGAGAGTTAGTTGCTAAATTTTTTTCTCGCAGCTGATGAGCTCGAACCTGACACTTATACCATTAGAGCATTTCAATTGGCAAACCCTCCCAATCTCGATTCCCCATGTAAAATTTTGATTATTTTACTTTAAAACAAAAAAACAAAAAAAAAACTAATAATCTAACTATTCACGGACTGCCATGTGGCGAACCCCTGATGAACCGGGTTTATCCTAGCGAACCTGCAAGACCCGGATTCACCGAAATCATCATTTTTTTTCTTGATCCGCGTGTAAACTTCCCGCACAAACCTTCAATGCGGATGCTCTTAGTTTTAGTTGAGATATCAGGTCTGGGTGACTTGGATGATTTAGATGGCCAATTAAACATTATAGTCATTCGAGTATGTGGTTTAGATGTACCGGAAGTTTTAACCAATATGTAAACTAAATTTTAGACGAACCTACGTACATTTAATTTGTGATGTATGTCTTGCTCAATTTCTTTTGAAAAGTTAAGTTTAATCTAACAATGGCAAAAAATATGAAGTGTTAAGAGAAACAACTAGAGAAGTTAAAAGAACAACAACCACTGGATGAGGTGATTTGTTTTGAAGTTATAGTATTACATGAAGATAATTTAAGCACATGTTGGTTTTGATTTGGTGAGATATGACATGTTGTAGAAGATTATACTCCCTCTATTTTATACTAATGTCTTAGGAGATTTTTTGTATTGACTTAATGTTAGCAAAAAAATCCTAAAAGTGAAAAGGACAATAGCTAAGTAAAGCCAAGAAACAAGGAGAAACTGAAGGCAAAAGGTGAAGAAATTTTGGATGAGAGGAAAAGAGGGAGTGGTAGGTATAGAAGCATGTTCTATATTTGGTTTAACAATTCCCACCATAACAAATAATTTAGTTTTGCCTCTAACGCCTAAACCTTACAAAAAGACACACACACACACACACTTGTGTTACCGTTTAAAGTGAGTCACAGCCTTTCCTTTTGACCTAACCCTCTCTACCCTTCGCGTTCTCCATCTAACTTTCCACTAGCATAATATACACTTATACTATATGTGCGCATTCACCCATATATGAATAATATCTTTAGAATAGAAACCAGTCGTTTCTATAATATGGGTTAAAGGTATGTGAGAGTTATACATGGTGTATAAGATCTTGGCTTTCGATATGGTTACTTAAGGGTTAGAAAAAGGTTCTGAAATCTGCTATGTACTCGTTTATAGTATAGACAGACTTGTGCATACAAAAACAGACATAAACTGGTTGGAATGTTTTCTTTATTAATCATATAAAAATGGTTCATAACTCATGCTATTCTTTTGTTTAGGGCATGTAACCTACATGTTAAACATACAAATTACGACGAAGAGTCAAAAGTTTTGTATGAACTCTAAGTAAACTAAAGTAAATTCAAGCCAAAAGGTATTAAGACACAAATCAAGAGAATAGGACACAGAGAAAGGTTGGATTCTAGACTTCTAGTTAGTGTTTCTGTCTGTAATTATTATGAAAAACAGTAAATAAAAGAGGATAATGAGAACAGAAGGATATAAGAGACAAGACGTGAGAGGGTGGGGATGGGCCATTCCCACTCCTTTAGCCAACCCATAAAGGCAAAAGTTGTTTTGCAGTTTCAGACCAAATGGAGTCTGTTTCTTCCCTTTTATTCTATTTTTTTTCCTGTACTTTTAGTTACCAACAAAATGATTATTTATATATGAATATTGCAATCCAAATTTTCTATATGTATGTGATCATTTCGATCAAGTTCTGTTTTTCGTTCTTAAGAAATTTATATGTTTTTGTTTATTGTAGATTTGCCAAGTTTTTAGATGACTCACCATTGTCAAATATATATATGTTTGTGTGTGTTCAACTAAATTATGACATCTATAAGTGTAGTAAAAAAATCTATAAATTAAGACCCCATAGACTAATGTTTTACCAGATGCTCAAGACGGATCTGAGTAAGAGAAATGGTAGGATTAATTTCCGGCGACATTCTCGAGTGGGTAACATTGTTACCTTGGCCCCATTATCATCATCATCGCCACCAATGTCATATTTCTATCTATCTCCGTGATGGCTACGTTCGTATAAGTCTTATGTGTCAATGAGCAATCATATCTCGTTTGACAAACCATCCTAGAAAGCATTGAACAATGTTCAAAAAGATATTTGACATGGTACTCATTTCAAATGTATAAATGGTATGATCCCTGTTAAATCATATCTTTCGTAAAAAAGTTAAAAATGCGTTTGATACTTTTTTGCATTTGGTGCGTTTTTGTCATAAAAAGATTCGTTATTAACTTGAAAAGAACAATTGAGAGACGTAGCCTCGTAGCCACTGGTATAAAATTATTAATCAGTTTATTTATATACATGTGGCTCGATGAGTTACATCGTCTGATATAGTTTTTGGAATTGATGTTTGAATGCCTACAAAAAGAATGTAGACGTTTAAAAATATTGTACTATTATTTTATGTTTTCCTTATTTTTATCAGAAAGTTATTTAGCTTTTTTACAAATTATAATTATGTATAAAATACATCAAAAAGCTTCGACGAAGAATAAGAAAAGGGTAAAAAGACTTGGCTTACACTCAAAGCTCCCCAAAAGCGTATTATAGAAATCATTCCATGCACATTCTCCGAAAAAAAAAAATTAGAATTCATAAAACTTACCACTTTTTAAGTGTTAAGGCAATTTCTATTTATAAACACGTTTGGAAAAGGATAAATCTCTTTTCAATTAAAATGGTGTTGGTAGAATGACGAGAAATTAATTTAATAAAATGAAAATTTAAAAGGAGAAATGATTTGGCCTTGGGAAAGATGGAGAAAGCTTGGCGTGAAGCATCAAATTGGGTGTAAACAATGCCCTTTTTGTTTGTTTCCTTTTAACCAGCTTAATTATCGTTGTCTTGGTAGTATACTGTTATACTTTTAGGGTTTACTCATAACAATACATGATACATTTAATCTAGGATTAGGAGCAGTGATTTAACCGATCGAAAGAGTATTATTCAATACAAAGAATAAAACTAGTGACCAGAATAACACTGTATGAATAAAAATTAGTTCCACATTCTCTTTTACACAACTTCTCAAATTTTCCTATTTAAAAAAAAAAAAATCTCAATATGATTTTAAAGCTTCTTGATTCAGTTATTTTACAGCACGCATTCGGATTAGCAGTATGTAAATGTTCTTGATCAAATATTTAATTGCAAATAAGTTTACATAATTTAAAAACTTTAAATCCTAAATTAATATTTTGTACGTTTTGGTGTTATATTATCTGAACAAACTTTTTGTTTTGTTTTGTCAAATTAACACTTTTAATGAATTTATTCTAGTCACCGAAATAGCTTAGTGAAGCATATATATATATATATATTCAAGATTCACAGGTTTTTTGTCAGAACGCAAAAAATGTTTTATGTACAAATTTGATGTTTTATATAATATGTTCACTATTGATATGCCCAAAACCATTTTTGAAGGATTTATTTATTAATCAAGTGAAATATTTTTTTATCTGTATCTTGTCACCTAACGGAACTATTGCGGTGAACACCATCACATTTAAATTTCAGTGTAATATGAGCCGAAATAATCTCAAACAAAAATAAAATGTCGAAAAGGTAACCTTTAAAGTAATAAAATTGCTGAAAGGCATAATTGCATTCAGTGGTCTCTGCGAGTGCCATTGTTAAAAGCTCCTTTACACGCATACCATACCACTCTTGTCGTTGTAATTCTCAAAATTTTGGCCTTTTTCTTGTTTATCGACCATGCCTAGCTAAAATTGTAATTTATAACTGGACCACACTCATGTTCTTCTCAATCTACTATTGTTTTATTGTATAATTTACCAGTTACGAGACACAGAATTCTCTTTAGGTCGATCTGTTTTTTTTTACCTATTATAGCTAAGTTATTGTGTTTATCTCTAAGTATTTTAGACTTTCTGTGATTTTGTAAATATTTTTTATTAGATGAAGGATTTTGTTAATTACATTGTGAAAATAGTAAATGCAAATGTCAAACGCACATATACAATTTACAAATATGTTTGATAAACAAACTAATCTTCTGTAAATTTTTAGTGTATAATATACTAATAGCAGACATTCATACAAACACAATATCTCTATCTTAAACAGTCAAATTGTTACTTTCAGACTTCTAGTATTTTTTTTTTGTTTTTTTTCATCATTAGCAGTTTTGTTATTGTGCTAAAGTCTTGATTAAACATTTTTTTTTGCTCAAAAAACGATTAGATTGATGAAAGTCGTTTGAACGTGTTTTTCATGGTTGATGCTGAACTGCATTGGACGCAGAGATGGTGTTGTTGCATTTTAGAAAGGATTCCTCATGTCCACTATGCCACTAAAAAGACATTGTGCATAGGTGGTGTTGTATTTCTCTTTTTGTTTTGTTTTTTTTTGGTAAAATGGTGTTGTATTTCTTTCTGCTTCTTTGGTATTATTCCTGTATATCTTTAAAAATAATGTATAAATTTATGATTTATACAGAAATTCGTTCTCACCCTAAAACTATTGTTCAACTAAATTTCAAATCTCTGATCTATATCTAAAGCCATCAGTATTACACAATAAGAGAAATTATATTTTATATAAGATATTTTAATATTTAAAATATTAGTTATTAAAACAAAATATATAAAATGCGTTTCTAAACCTCAGTTAAATTATCTCGTTCTTTCTTTTATTTCTATTAATTTTTAACGAAGAAATATTCAAAATATCCGTCACCGCTAATGCTCTAAAGACGTTGGTTAATTAGAATTTAATACCTGTGAGCTACTGTAAAAGCTAAATAAATGATACCAATTAAATTTAGATGATACTTTTTTTTTTGGGTCAAAAAATTTAGTTGATACTATAAAAAACAATTAATCGTAAAAGGAGAAAGAGACTGACTTTCGTAGGTGTGGGGGTCCGGGGGAGTTGGTTGTGTCCAGCCATTTGCTTGCAAAAATATTCAACAAGTTTGAACTGTAATGGGTTACTTAGCAGATTAGTCGCTAATTAACCTCATATCGATTTATACATATGCCATTTTACTCATCTGTTTTCTTCTTTCTGAACAATAAATAATACACTTTCAGACTATAAATACACTTCATTTGTTTCAATTTATAAGTTGTTTTATTAAAAAGAAAAAAATTAAGATAAACATTTTTTTTGTTTTTAGCATTCAATTATTAAAAAATTATCAATGATTATATATTTCAAATTTTACCTTTTACTTTTAATTAAATATTATTTCGTTAAATTTTATTAGACCTTAAAATCAGTTTGTATATTAAAAAAGAATAAATAATATTTATTATTGAATGTCGAATTCCTCTATTTTACACTAACTGGACTCAGACCATCAGTACAATTTCTCACCAAGTCAATAAAATAGTAAAATACTTAAATCCTAAATTATAAAATTATAAATAAATAGGAAATTTGCCACTATGTACACACAAAAAAAAATCCTAAATTCATTATCTAACAAAAATCACACACTCTCTACTCTTTTTTCTTCCTATCTCTCTCTCCATTCTCTCTTCAGATAAACCAATTATAAATCAAATTAAAAAAATAAAAAGTTACATGTGAAATTGTGAATCTTGATATAAATGCAAAGAAGCAAAGCTAGTGGGTAAAACAAAGACCCAAAGTCATCACTTGTCTCATCTTCCTTTCTCCTTGGTACTACCAAACACAACCATAGAAGAAGAAAATAGAAGTGACTTTAACTTATCATGTCTCCTCCTTCTTTCCAATGCCTAACAATCTCCTTTGCATTAATCCTCTTCCTGAGCTCATCCACTGTTCTCTCCCACCCCGATCTAGTCACCCGTTTACCCGGTCAACCCCGGGTCGGATTCCAGCAATACTCAGGTTATGTCACCGTCGATGAAAAGAAACAGAGAGCTCTGTTTTACTACTTCGCTGAAGCTGAAACTGATCCTACCTCTAAGCCTCTAGTCCTCTGGCTCAATGGAGGTTCATTTTCATTACAATCTTTTCACATAATATTATAAAAAGAAATAAAATTTATAAATTGTGGGGTTTTGAATGCAGGACCTGGATGTTCATCTTTGGGTGTTGGTGCATTCTCAGAGAACGGACCTTTTAGACCAAAAGGTTCAGTTTTGGTCAAGAATCAACATAGCTGGAACCAAGGTAATTAAAAATTATAAACTAAGCTTCTTGATTCCACATTTTGAAGTTTTGAGCAGTTCTTGATTTTTTTATTTTTTTGGGGTGGTTGCAGAGGCTAATATGTTGTATCTAGAGACACCTATTGGAGTTGGATTCTCTTATTCAACTCAGAGCTCTTCTTATGAGAGTGTGAATGATAAGATCACTGGTTAATCTCTCACTAAAACCTTTTCTTTGTTTTTTTCTTTATTTAAAATTAAAGTTTCTTCTTCTTTTTTCAAGATGTGATTTTTATAACACTGTAAACCAAAATCCTCCAGAAACTGTGCTGAATCTATTGATTTAGACTTAAAGAAACACATACTTTTGTGTCTTTTTCCTTTTTCTAAATTCAGTAGCAACAAAAAGAAATCTTATACACAAAAGGTTTTTTTTTTTTAAAAAAAATTACAAATTGGTTTTTATTGTTTAAAAATTAGAAAATTTGAGATGATGATGATGATGATGCAGTGACCTGTGAATGCCATTTCTCTGTTTATTCTCCTTTTTACAGGAAAAGCAAATATTGTTTATATTTTTCTGAAACTAAATATTTCCCAGCTTTTGTTTCTTTGTTCTGTCTAAAAGACTGACAAAAAGAACAAAAGAATTCAACCTTTTTTGCAGATCACATCTGAAAGATTATTATTCTCTTCTTCTTGTCTCTTTATGTTTTGTTCACATCTCAAACATACTTTCTCTCTTTTGTCTTTTTTTATTTTTATCCACTTCAGCAAGAGACAACCTTGTGTTCTTGGAAAGATGGTTCCTCAAGTTCCCTCACTATCTCAACAGAAGTCTCTTCATCACTGGTGAAAGCTATGCTGGTAATAACTCTATTCTTCTTCCTCTCAGATTTTTTCAATAATTTCAAACTCTCAATCATACTTTCTGTGGCTGATGTTTTGATGTAAATATAGGCCATTATGTTCCCCAACTAGCTGAGCTAATGATTCAGTACAACAAGAAGCACCATTTGTTCAATCTCAGAGGGATTGCTGTAAGTCTATAAATCTTGTCTCATTCTTGAATATGGTTTATATGATTTGAATCCTTTTTCTTTGTAGATTGGCAATCCTGTTCTTGAGTTTTCCACTGACTTCAACTCAAGGGCTGAGTACTTCTGGTCTCACGGCTTGATATCAGATTCAACATTTAAGCTGTTCACTTCTTACTGTAACTACTCACGTTATGTGAGTGAGTACTACAGAGGGTCAATGTCTGGTATTTGCTCTAAAGTGATGAGCCAAGTTAACACTGAGACGAGTAGGTTTGTTGACAAATATGATGTTACACTCGACGTCTGCATTTCCTCTGTGTTATCTCAATCCAAAGTCGTAAGCCCTAACGTGAGTCACAAGAAACATATATATTAAAGCTTTTGTTATTTGCTCTGTGGCTGTGTTAATGAACTTTGTTGTTTCCTTGGAATGAACAGCAAGTGGGAGAATCAGTGGATGTATGTGTGGAAGATGAGACTGTTAACTATCTAAACCGAAGAGATGTGCAAGAAGCTCTTCATGCTCGGCTCGTTGGAGTACGTGAATGGACAGTTTGCAGCAAGTTAGTAGTTGTGTCACCTTCTTTTCTAACAGCTTACAGATGATTACTATTGATGTTAGAAGTTATTAATGGTTTTCTCATATGATGGAAACAGTGTGCTTGATTACCAAATGCTTGATGTGGAAAAGCCAACGATTAATATAGTAGGGAGCCTTGTTCAAGCTGGAGTTCCAGTTCTTGTCTACAGGTAAAGACATTATCGATGTCTCTCTGTTAAAACATTTTTCTTACTTGCTATGTTGAATTAACGCCACGGTGGATGTATTTTCTTGCAAGAACAGTGGAGATCAAGATTCTGTGATTCCGTTGACAGGAAGTAGAACTTTAGTGAGCAGATTAGCCAAACGGTTGGGACTGAGAACAAGTGTGCCTTATCGAGTCTGGTTTGCAGGACAACAGGTGAAACAAACATCACTCTCTATTGGAAAGAAATAAAAACAAAACTAATATATTGGGTTTGTGGTCTCAGGTGGGTGGGTGGACACAAGTCTATGGAAATGTATTGTCATTTGCAACGGTGCGAGGAGCTGCACATGAGGTCCCATTCTCACAGCCTGAGAGATCACTTGTGCTGTTCAAAGCGTTCTTAGATGGTCATCCTCTTCCTGAAGAGTTTTGATATTTACCATATGTTCTGTTGAGCTTATGTAATGTAAGTATATAATATTAGGTTTTGGCTTAAGTTTTTTTCACTAAGAATGGCTTATTTAATTGGCGAAAAAGCCGAAAAAGGCGGAAAGATTTGTTTTGTTTTTGTTGTAAAGATGTGAACCTTGTTGGAAGAAAGTTTGTGTTCTTGGAATTTTAGTGTTGTGTATTAATTTGAAGGGTAGACTACAATGGGAGCTTCTACTTGCATTGTTAAGTTTTTTAAATTTGAAGAGTTATGCTTATTTCATTTTGAAGTACCCTTCTCCACCAAATCCTCAGGATGAGAAAGAGTAGTTCCCAACCCAATGTGTCAAAGAAGCACAAAGCTCTCTCCCTTTTTCGCTTTGGAACTGCACTGATTTCTGTTCCCAACCATAAAATCACTTATACTCAACTATATTCCTCCAAGAGTTTAGGAAGAATGTTTTTTCTAGTTAATGATTGCAATGTCTCCAGTTTATGTAGGCAAGATTAATCATGTTTTCCTCATATGATAACTTAAAAAGAAACTTATTGAGAGCATAAATCAGTAATTAATTATCAAAAGCTAAATCACTTTTAAGACCAAGTGAGGCAATAACTTTTGAAAAACTTGCAACTTGGCATGGGAGTCCTACTTCCTGCAACTCAAGTAGCATTATTGTCCTCAAATATCTCAATGGTTTCATTGATATCTAGCAAAGAAACAAAGTAGACTCATCTACCTTGCGTCCGTGATGACAAAGACTTGTTGCTGCTCACAAGCACCCTCCCGGCCTATTTAAAGGGGTATAAGAAAGATGTAAATATCACTTTATAACTAATGTTTACTTGAGTCATATTGTGCTTTACTAAAACCAACCGATCAAAGAATGTTGGATGATAAGTTTGAGTAAGTCTGGGACAAAAGGAGTTGCTAGCGACTAGCGAGGAAAAACCCGCCAAGAGTGTATGTGGAAATCCCAAGTGAACAATAATGGTATTTGAGGAATTTTATCAGTAGGGTGTGATTTTAAAATGTTTTTATGTTATGGAGTAGATAAAGGTTCCTTTATTATTTGTTGTCAACTAAATTTATAAAACATTAACACTTGCCATCTTTCATTGATTTGTTTTTTTTTTTAAAGAGAACTATAAATAATTATCGAAAACCCACACATAAAAAGAGAGGGATATATATTAAAAAATTTTGATTAACCAGGATGTATTTTGCATCTATGGAATGGCTCATAATAACCCAAAAGGACATGTAGTCCACATATGGACCCTCAAAAGAGAGTTATAAAATGTTACACTGAAAGCAAAAATTATTATTAAATAATTAATCATTAAGCAGTCCTACCATAATGCAAAATCATGACATGATCACTAGTTGATGAATCCCTAAGCAAAGTGAAAGAAGGAGATGATGATGGTAATGATGATTTTGGACTCCATATGGTATCTCTGACATGCTGCATCGTCAACAACGGCGATAATTGTTGCCCTCTGCATCTTATTTCTATCTGTTTCAATAGTATGCAACCATCAAACAAACCAGAAAGAATCAAGATCACATGATATACTAAAAAGGCTAGATCACAATGCACATGTTCTGAAAACTTGACCGGTTAGATCATCTATTGGATTACCCCGTCTATGACTACTGTAACCACTAAATTTTCTATTATCTATGTATCTTTTTTATTTATTTTTTTCCCAAAATGTGAATTTCATATATGATATGAGAAATATCTTTTTTTATTTGTTATCATGTAAAGAAACTTGTGCTCTGTTTGTTGACGTAGTTAGTGTAACGTATTCCTAACACTAAAATCCCCACTTTCCTCGACTTAACGCCAAAGATAAGAAGTTTAAAAAAGCAAAAGAACTAATTGGTCAGTTGACACTAAAAGGTGATGAAAAAATAATTTCCCTAGTTTACGAAGGGAAATAAGTTTAAATCTTTTCCAGTTCTCACTTTCATACAAACAAGGTAATGAATAAAATTCATTCAAGTTCGAACACTAGTAGTTTATTTTGTGTTCTATTGTAGGAACGTGATTGGTTGGTGATGAGATGATCTCTATTTCAACATTCATGAAAATGGACTACTGGGGATTACGATGCGACATTCTGCACGTAACCCCCCCCCCCCCCTGTTAAAAATCTATCTGGTATTCGACGAGCAATTAAGAGAATAGCTGACCGTACCAAGCATAAGCGTGACGAAAATGTTAGTTTATTTTTTCCCGGTTTTCAGCATGACATATATTCCACTTTAAAGAAAATCAAACAATAGGAATACCTTCAAATACGGTCACCTACCTTAGATCAGCTATTGAAACAACTTTTATTCAGATCTGCAAACATTATACTATTCTCTAATATCGGTCAAGATTTTTGTTTCATTGTTTTTTTCACGGTCAATATCTTACGATATATAAATAAATGTAATATTGTAGGTTGGTTAACCCTAGGTAACAGTTTTTTCTTTTAAAAAAAGGTTTAAAAGAACCAAAATATTTAAACCCTAACTTTAAATTTCCCTCATAGCAACAGCTTTCAAACAAAAATTAGAATGTCAACTCCCATGGTGTTACCAAATAATTAAGTTATGCGAGGAAAAATGAAGATTTTTTAAGCCGGTGTTCATATAAGACTACTACTTCTAGTAGTGATATTAACTATTCTTTTCGACATGCAGTGTTGAGTGTTCATGGCATTTCTTTTTAGGAAAATTCAATACCTTTTATCCAATTACTTGATTAGAAAGTCAAATAAAAATGCTTTGCATTCGATTTTGATTGACTTTTAAATGGTGTATGAACTAATTAACTGACTAGGAAAAGTATTAAACTATCCAAAGATTAATTAGGGAAATTTTGATATGCTTGTGAGAATAAATTTTCTTTTGGCTCGATGGAAAAGACAAAGTTAGCCATGCATGCATCAATGCTTTTCATATCACGTTTTTCACCAAATACTTATTTGATTAAGAATATTATATGTCATCCATTGGTTTATTGGTGCTGTATACTTATTAAAATATTAAATATCAGTATATCTTATATTCACAATGCTTTGATTAGTCGGACCAAATTTCAATATATTCTTGTGACGACATGCAGCATGCTCTCAAGAAAATAAGCTAAAATATAGAGAGAGAGAAAAAATTCATGGTATTGTACATTTTGCGTGAAATCCAACTTTTCACAAATGATTTTGATGAATTAAAACCCATTAATTTGAGGCTATTTAGTACCATTTTGTCAATAATTCCTTCCTACCGTTTACATTACTCGAACTACTGGTGCTAGATACGATTTTGAAGTCTTTTGTTTTCAAATCTTAAATCAAAATGTTATTATCTAAACTATTATGAAGCGTGCGCTGTTATAGATGCTGATCTCTAATCTCAACAATCAAGACGACTTCAAAATCATCAATGAAACTATAATCGTACGATTTGTTATCTAAAGTCTGATAGAGTCAGGGCTGGATAGAGTGTGCGTCATAGTAGACACTGATCTCTAATCTCAACAATCAAGACGTCATCCAATCGTCAACGAGATAGCACAACTAAAATTTTAAAAAGATTTAGCCGTAGTTATGACCACGTAGAAGGATGCTTAGACGTTAATTTACTCAACTAGTGTTTCAGAAAGTGACATTCTTTTGTAATGTAGAATAATATCATGTATATGAGAAATTAGGGATACCTAGCCGAGTCCATTAGCTTGTCTCATTCAATTAAGGTAAAACTCAAAATTTGTGTTTCACCACCTAATATCTAAACAGCAGCTTTCTGAACCTGGTAGATTGGATGAACTATGTGTAGACACATACAAGCACACCTATGCATGTAGTCAATTCTTGTAGGTCACACGGGATCATTGCGCATGGATATGTGTTTGTGAGCCTATCTAGACCCCATGGGAACATGCAATATACATAGATTAATGTAAATTCTGATAACGAGATCACCTACACATACATATACGCATGAGGTTGCATTAAGATATACTTTATTTTCTGATTTCTACTATTCTCAAAGCAAGCATGCCTGATGACCCAGACTTGTTTTATTCCACAAATAGCATTATTATAAATTATTACCAGTAACTATATTATAGGCTGAAACTCATGAAAAGGCCAGTTATATAGTTCCCCTCTCGTTTTCCAGTTTCCTAGAGAATATACAATATAACAAACCAATAATGATAATAATTATTTATAAGGTAGTGGGTACTTCGAGAAGTGATCAGTTGAGCAATATTTTTGTCAAATGAGATGGTGGAGTTTTTGGGTGATCAAATTTCTTACTAATAAAGATTATAGAGTCACTTAAGAAACGAATCTTTTGATAAATCCTTAAGCCAACAAAATCATGTATAACTCGTTTGAATTGATTGATTGAGCACTTAAGGAATCAAATTCTAATATCCAGAAGCTAGATTATTCATTAATAATTAGATTTGCGCCAAATTAAGGATGCTGTGTAGCCCTAATATTCACAAAGTGGTTTCATCACCTAGCCTATATTACTAATTAAAGTTCCATATCTAGCTAAGATTTGTTTGAACTAAGTTATATATAAATTACGACACCATGACATCAGACGTGTGACCTAACAAGTTGGGGATTGAGTTGTAATGTCGTTTTCATTTCATATCCACAAAACTTAGAAGATTAAAAACACATACAAAGAGTTATAAGCTTTAGGTATTTACCTCAGAGTCGCTATCCAACTGAAGCTTCTTCATAAGGTACTTAATTAGCAATCTAACTGTGATTCTCCCATCCCTTATCCATGCAAATTCAAATTGTTTTTCCAAAAATTAGAATATAACAGAAGCAATCTTAATTAGTAACAAATAAGTTTAAATAATGCTTGAGGACTTACTTGATTCTTAAGTAGCTTTTGTTTACTTGAGGCAAGAACGGTTCCTTATCCCTGCGTTCACAAATCCAATTTATCAAATATATACACATATGCTAAAAACATCGATCGATCACCTAATAAAATTAATCTAAACAGCTAAAGGATTAAGGAAACAAAAAAAAAAGAGAAAGAGAGCTGTTATTTACTGAGATTGTGAAGCTAGAAGAAGAAACCAAAGACCAGAATGTGGTCTTTTTGGAGGATCAATAACCCTAAACTCCGAGCTTGGTCCAGCTCCTCCCTCTTCCTCCTCACACCAACTCCTTGTAACGCTATTATTTTTAGTAACGTCAATCTCACTCATCATTCCTATTGTTGACTCTCTAAATGGCGCCGTATATTGAGATATCCACGGCTTTAAAAATGGAAACGTAAAGTCACGGTTTAGTAACGTTCGAGGCTGCGGTTGCGGGTGATCTACACTACTTCTTCTAACCGCTCCTTCCGCGTTTGAAGATGAGGTGAACAAACTGAGCTCTAACGAATTTTCTCTCCCACTTGCTTTTTTGCTACAACAACTTTGGAGTTTATACGATGCCGTGTTGTTGTTGTCCCCCTCAGGGCCTATACCTAAGCGGAGCCAAGATTTGTCTCTGTCACCGTCTTCTATGTTAATAGAGGAGACGACGTCGTCTTTTGCGGCGGATCCGTCGTCTTTGTTATAATAATCAGTAGAAGCTGCTAGTGGATCGGAGACAGAACATGCTTCTCCACTAGAATCTTGATTGTTTATTGTTTCTTTTCTCATCATCATTTCCTCCGTGAAGCCGCCTCCGCCGCTGTTGCAACCGCCGTAGCTAAAAACGCCGTTTAGCGGTGAGGGCTCAAGAGGAACCATATTGGTCATATATGAAGGGATTAAGAAAGGAGCTTTAAAGAAGGCATGGTTTTGTGGAGAGGAAATGATTCTCATGGAGAAGATAAGAGTTTTGTTTATTTAGTTATTTCTTTTTTTTTTCCTTACAAATATTTTATATACATTTGGCAAAAAAATAATAATTATATATGTACTTTTTTAATTATATGATATGTGTAGGGTTTCTGAGTGAGAGAGGACGAGGAAGAGAATGATTCCTCTGTAAATCATACTTTCCATTAATTCTTTTTGTTTGGAAGCTTGTGGGAATGTAGAGTGTGATGGTCTGTCTGTCAGATTCAATAAAAAAAAATATCTGAAATTATGAAAACAAATTTATGTACGTAGAGATCATATATACGTCATGTAAAAGCTTATTATATAATTTAGGACTACACCCTTTTTTCTTACTGAAATTGATTTTAAAAATATTAATTATTCCTGCAAAAGTTTATAAAGGACTAAAGGTATACCATGCAAGGAAAAAGGATGAAATGAGGTGTGATCGATCCAGCTAATCGCTTTTTCAGGCCATGTTCCGAGGACATAAAATTTAACAGCCAAAGTTATGATTTTTTAGAAAAGGAATTTAAATTATTAATATCCTTGAAAAGTTTATTTTTAGCCCTAATGGGGTTCTCCCTTTTAATGTAGTTTCTGTGATATTTTATAGTTGTAATTGTAATTATCTCTTCGAAAAGTTTTTGGGCGGTCAAATATCTTTTCCACCTCTTTTAATTATTCGTAATAACGAAACTGTTTACGGATGTGGTCTTTCTTTTTTTTTGGACAAACACGGATGTGGTCTTATTAACTGATTCGCCATTGTACTATATGATTTTTTGGGTCGAAGTTTCATGTTTAAATGAGTCTTTAGACTGTATGATCCATGAGTCGCACAAAAAAAAAAAAAAGAAAGACTGTATGATCCATTGCCAATTTAAATATAGTATCGACAAATGCTAAGTTAATTTTTTTACTCAAAAGTGATAAAACAACTGTTATTACTGGTTTGCTTCTAATTATACACATAAGTTTATGAATGCGTCATGAAAACCATGTCGCGCATTTGCATATGCGTATAAGTATAACATATGTGGAGGTCCATTGGATTTGTAGTGATCGTCAACTAATCTAGCTAATTTCAATTACAACCATCGATTTCTCCGAAAAAGAAATTGATCGATCATTGCGACCCCTTTTTGTTTTCGTTAAAGATCATCATGTTCTAAACTATTTCAATAGTCTTACCTTTTTATCTTTCACCAAAGTCTTACGGAAAATAGCATCATAAGTTAATCATGTGTATCAAACCTAACTAAAAATTTGTGAATATCGAGGCTATAGTGTATGTTCTTGAAAGTATTTTGGTCATAGAAGGTAAACTAAGTTACTATTGGTAATATTAATATATTGACGTACTACTAGTAGCTTAACTATACATGCTAAATATTATTTTGTTTATGCCTTTTTATTAGTGTTATTTTGTTCATACCTTGCACATATACATTTCTAATATCTTAAACAAGTATCTAAATGGATGATCAATTACATTAAATGTTGTTGTTTTACTACACACTTATCTAGCTTGTAGACTTCTAATATTGATGGTTTTATTACTACAAATGTGTAAAATAGATGTGCGTGCATCTTGTTTATTTTTGTAATAAAAATGTAGGAAATATGAAGTTCTATATATTTCTCTTCGCTACATATATGCATATTACAGAGGAAAGGCCATGATTGAGTTGAGCAAATAATAAAATATAACTTTAAGATTAGAAATAGGGCAAGTGGAATGGGCAGAGAGTGGAGAGGAATATGATGACAATACCTGTCAAGATGTCAATAATAAGATAAATTACTTGAATATTACATACAATAAAATATTTATACATACATGATAGAAGTTGAATCAAACTAAAAGAAAACCAAGAAAAAGGGAGGGAGCGTGAAGAAAGAATGAAAGTTTAATAATAAACAAAGGATATAAGAAATAGAAAATGTTAAAGCATGTGTTATTTTTGTTTATATATACGGGTGAAAATGTGGGATATATTTCTTTTTTGTAACACTAAAATGTAGAGGATGCGAATCTACAAAGAAAACCCTAAAATGTTACTTACTCTCGATTTCGTATTGTATATTGTATGATATTTTATATTGATACGCATATTAATAAATTTACATTTTAAAAGACAAAAAAAAACATTTACATTTTCTCAAAATATCACTTATATAATACAAATTAATTTATTTAATTATAAATAAAATATAATTAGTTATATAGCTTTAATAAACTTAAAAGTACCTATATGTGAAGACATCATATATATTGAAACAAACAAGGGAGTATAATATAAAAAAAAAGCTCAAAAAGAAAGGAAAATTAATGAAAAGTAATGAAAAATAGAGTTGGGCATGCATGATAGTGTTTGGTATCCGCAGAGCCCGAGGACCTAAACCACAGACGACGTGGGACTCTTCTGCTCTTTCTCTGAACTCCATGTGACCCCCACAATTCTCCTACCTACATACAACATAACACATGCATGTATACTTTTTTACTCTGATTGTTTTTTTATACATTTTTGGCTATATTCTTCAATCTATCATATAAATTTTCTATAGCTGTATGTAGTGTAAGTGCAAAGATGACACCATAATATAGTACTGCAGAAGATAAACCAAGAGACAAAATAGATATAAGCAAACACTATGTTTTATTAGAAATCATCAATAAACAATATATTACAAGACTTGCTTATCAGCTTTACACAGCCTGTTAACACCCTAACAGCTGCTACTGAAAGATTCATAATCTATCCAAACTTGTCTCTCCATCGTCATATGCTTCAGCACGACCCAAGAACACCCTAAGGAATTTTCACCATTCCTCTATAATAAAAGCCCCAAATGTCTTATGGAATACACACGACTCCATAGTTCTTTTATAGTGATCTCCACGTTTCTGAAACCGTAGTCTCCAAGGCAACATGGATATATGGACAACTTCCATATTAATAAGTACACTTTCCTTTTCTTGGATTTGTACTTATTCCTCAAGGCATAAACTTGCTCTCCAAGTTATCTCTTGCCTTTCTCCATGGTATAAACTTGCTCCTCAAGTTTACCACGCCAGCTCAGCATTTTGCATCCACATGGTCTCTACCACTCTGCATGCCTCCTAGTTCACTCTCTGACACACACTGCTTCAGCAACTACTTCAACGACTATGTCAAGACATAAACCTCTAGTTTATCCTTCTCCATCTCAGCATATCCTGCATCGACATGGTAACCCACCACTTCGCATGCCTTATGTAGTAACGACTAATTCCTCCATCATCAGTGACTTCGTCGCCTAATTAGTCACAGAAGACCATTGACATCTACAAGCTCCACTTGCATCTTTATGTAGTCTTTGCTGCTGCTTGTACCTTTTTTACCTTCGAGGAACTATTATGTACACCTTTCGGTTACTATCAACCAAAATAATACCACACCATGTAATGAGTGCAACAGTGTTACAGTGGTCAACAAAAAAAGACAGACAATAACAGTCCTAAAAGAAAAGTCTGCAAAAATTAGAACTGATGATAGAACATAACAAGGCAGATTACTCTTTTCTTCATTCCTGTTTTTGGTAAGAGCAACCTCAAGACACATGTGGCCTAGTTTGCCATCCATGGTTTTCCTTACTACGGCACGGTGATCACCAGCCAAAGGCGTTGAACAAGGATCAGAGCAACACTTGTAACTAATGTAGAAGATTGCGTTTTCAGGTTTGAGCTTCTGACTCGGCTCCAAAGTTTCCACAACAATACTGTTGAGCTCCAAGGGTAGGTAAGCCTCCAAACGCTGCAGTTACATTTGTGTAAGAGAACAACAAGTAGAGAGAGGACAAGAAAATTGCAAAGAAAGAAAGAAAGAAAGAAAGAAAGAAAGAAAAATACATACACAATCTGCTTTGGAGAAGAAGGCGACTTCCATGAGAAGTTTTTGGATATTTAGATTTTGTAAAAAAATTATTAAATTTTTCTTTTTTTTCAAGTTTTTTATATTTAAAAATATAGCTTTTCACTTAACTGGTTTTTTTAATATATTGAATGATTAATAGATTTGAAGATAACATTTTAAAAATAAAATCACTACTGTTCTTTTTAATTTTAGATGTATTTTTTGTTAATACATAAACAAAATTTTTGTCATGCATTTTAAGTGAATAAAATTTCACTTTTCTTGAAATTATATGTATATTATCTAATTTTCAACCATGTACATAATCAATATAAATATTTTTTAATAAAACTATAAATGTAAACTAGGAATATAAAGTTAAGGATATACATGTTCAGTTATCTACATACATTCATTTAGGGGTTCGGGTTCAGATATCTAATCTTTCATAATTCATTACCCGTTCAATTATTTTACTATTCTGATTTGGATTTCGGTTTGGGTTTTTTGAGTCGAGTTCGGATACGAGTTCAGATTTTATGTAAAATGCCCAACCATACATATAATATTAACATACCCAAGTTTGACTTTTTTGGAGCTTGATCTTTTCTTTGCAAGTATATGCCATCAGATTTATGAACACTATTCGTTGACATGTATAATTTTTTATATTATTTATGTCTTATTAATTAAAAACCCCGCAAAAAGGTTATTTTCATATTATTTAGTAGTTTAATTCAAACATCAAATTATTTATGTATAAACAGAAAAAAATCATCAAAATATCTATGATTACTTTTGTCTTGAAAACTCTTACATATTAGAAATACTAGAATGAATACCTCTATATATGCGAGTCATGAGATGCGTTGCTTCAATTCTATCGACGATACTCTCCCCTAAGCATAAGCATATACCTGTTGACTTTTGAAGAGCTAAAGGGATACGAAAATGGAAGAAATAGAGAGAGAAGTGATCAAGCCTGCTACACCTTCAACTAATGATCGTCTTCAACTCTCCCTGCTGGATCTCATGAATAGCCCAGCTAACGTGCCCGTGATCTTCTTCTACGAAACTGATGATGAAGATGTCGCGCCAGAGATCATCTCCGCGAAACTGAAGAGCTCACTGTTCCAGACTCTGTCGCGCTTCTATCCACTCGCTGGACGAAGAGAAGGCATCACCATCAGCTGCAACGACGAAGGAGCCGTCTTCACTGAGGCACGCACCGATCTCCTTCTCTGTGACTTTCTGAAAGACGTTAACGCTAGCTCCCTGGAGAGATTTTACCCGACAATGGCCCCTGGAGATTCTCCCACGGAGTGGCCTTTGTTGAGGGTCAAGGTTACTTTGTTCGGATCGAGATCTGGAGTGGCGGTCTCAGTCTCTGCCTCTCATAGCATCTGCGACGCAACCTCACTGCTGACCTTCATCACGGACTGGGCCACGACCACCGTGAAAGGGAGGATGTCCTCAAATAATAATAATAATAATAATAATACGATTCATTTTGCTGAGACGACCATTTACCCTCCTCCTGATATCTCCTTTTTACGGTCCCTACCTACTGCCGGTCCACCGGGGAAGTGTGTAATGAATAGGTTTGTTTTCGAATCTTATAAGATCGAAGAGCTGAAACGCAAGGTCGAAGGAGCAGGTGTTCCCGCACCTACACGTGTGGAAGCTATCATGTCACTTGTTTGGACATGCACCAGAAATGCCTGGCACTCTAACTTGGTGTCTCCAAGGTCAACGTTAATGCTTCAACCAATGGATTTGCGCTCTAGGGTCCCTTCTACGGATGTTTTCTCCATCGGAAACCTACAGACAATGTTCCTTCTTAAGAGAGGCGTGGAAAGCAGCAGCAGTTTCGACTTGGAAATATATGAAACCATTGCCGAATTTTGCAAGGCCAAAGAATCAGTCAACGAGATGATTAAAGAGAATCTCCAAGGCAACACACTTGGTCAGTCTTTAATGCGTGTCATTGGAGATTTCGCGTCAAGTCTCACGCCAGAGACAGACTTGTACTCAATGACTAGCTGGTGTAGAAAGCCTTTCTACAAAGTTGACTTTGGATGGGGTACTCCTGCATGGGTTGGATCTACCTCGACATATAACAACGTTGCATATGTCTGCCTCATTGACTCGAAGCATGGATAAGCTTACCCGAGCAAGATATCCCCATCTTCCTCCGTGACCAGGACCTTCTTGCTTACGCCGTTCTAAACCCTCCGGTCCGGATCTAACCAATCACATCTTACCGTGTGGAGAAAATTAATTGCCATGACTTTCCATCCAATTTTGTGCCACGCTTGGTTTAATAAATTGCATTTCACTCTCTTTACATTTCATGTTGGGTTTACTATATGTTAGTGCTTGCTATTTTTGTTACCTTCACTTTTTGTATAGGGTAGGGTTCCAAATCCTAAAACCCTAGGGTAGGATTCCAAACCCTAAAACCCTAGGGTAGGGTTCCAAACCCTAAAACCCTAAACCCTAGGGTTCCAACTTAAAACCCTAACCCTAGGGTTCCAAACACTAAAACACCCTAGGGTTCCAAACCCTAAAACCCTAACCCTAGGGTTAGGGTTCCAAACCCTAAAACCCTAACCCTGGGTTAGGGTTCCAAACCCTAAAACCCTAGGGTTAGGGTTCCTTAGGGTTCCAAACCCTATAACCCTAACCCTGGGGTTAGGGTTCCAAACCCTAAAACTCTAACCCTAACCCTACCCTAACCCTAACCCTAACCCTAGGGTAGGGTTCCAAGGGTTCCAAACCCTAAAACCCTAAACCTTAAACCCTAAACCCTAAACCCCAAACCCTAAAACCCTAACCCTAGGGTTCCAAACCCTAAAACCCTAACCCTAGGGTTCCTAACCCTAGGGTTCCAAACCCTAAAACCCTAACCCTAGGGCCAAACCCTAAACCCTAACCCTAAAATTCCAAATCCTAAAACCCTAAACCTAAAACCCTAGGGTTTCAAACCCTAAAACCCTAAACCAAACCCTAAAACCTAAGGTTCCAAAACCTAAACCCCAATGAGCCGGATACATCAATCTAATTAATAACCAATTATTTGTCAACATTAACCACTTTTAGCACTTGTAGGTATGATTTATCTATCAGAATGAGAATCTAAATTTGGAAAAAGATTGTTAACAAATATCTATACTATTAAAACAGAAGGAGTTTAAATAAATCTACCTATGAAAGTTGTTTGAACCTTTTCATTAGACTTAACCTTTTTGGTCTTACCTTTATTTTCTCTAAATATACAACATTATTATTAATTAATCTATAAGATTCTCCTAAGATTTTGTCATTAATTTTTGTTAGTAATTGTAAAAATAAAATCGCCATATTAATTATTCTATCCCACAATAAATACAAGAGCGTTAACCGGTTTAGTATTTATTCACTTCCAATTTTGAATTAAATCACTTACAACAAATAATAATTCTAAATGTGGACTAAGTAAACATACTACAGTGAAATTTTTATAATTTAAAAATGTTAGGACTACACCAAAACTTAGGACTACACCAAAACTACAATTTCTTAGTAGTTTATAGAGATTATTAATTTATCGATATACTATTGAACCAAAAACTCAATTTGAGACTATAAAACTATATTATATTTTATAGAACTTTTTAATGTGTATTAATTTATAAAGTATTAATTTTAAAAAGCTATACTGTAAAAGGTAATAAGATTTTTATACAAATTAACAACATATATATCTTTTTGTGCATTTCAAAATGTTTCAGAAATAAAAGGGTATAGAATCTATAGGTTAACAAACATAATAACATCGAATTATTATTCTAAAAATCTATGAATCAATATTCAAAATAAATCAACCGAATATAACTAAAAATCCTATACCCTAAACTATATAGCATATACATATTTGAATATCATTAATTTTAATACCAAATTAAAATTTTAGCTAAAAATTAATATGAGTAAATAATTAAATAAAAGTATTAGAAAACTAACTTTTAAATCTAAATAAATAAATAAAGTTAAAATAAGTTATTAAAAATGGAGCACAAAAAAGTTATTAATGATGAAAATAAACTAATCTTTTCATAACAATTCTTTTTTTTTTTCTGTCAACGTTATTTAATTGATTTTATAAAACTTTGATCAAAAGCTAAGAATATCCAATTTTAAGTAATTTTAATAATATATGAAAATTTTATCAAAGTACCAATTTTTTTTAAAAAAAATTTATGGGACCAATTAGTAACAGATTTTGGGTTGTTATCGGATTTTCATTAATTATGATTTGGATTATATTTTGGGTCTTCGAATCTACTGATTCGACAATAGGTCTTGATCGTATATGAAAATGTCGTTGTAACTAAAAAAAGTATGATAAAACAGTTTTAATATTATTTATTTAATTAAAAAAATTCAAAAAAATTTATAAGAAGAATCAACAAAAAACACCCGCGCTTTAAAAAGCGCGAGTCAAAATCTAGTAATGAATTAAATCACATGAGGATTGGGTAACATAGGTAATTTTATATGATTTAAGATTTTTAATAGTTATCAACTACTTTATATGATTAAAGAGGTACTCCCCTCATTCCACAGTTCGCTACAAATTCTTCATGATCGTGGAACCTGAACCGGTCATGGTCGATAAGGAGGCACATGTGATCATGACTGGAGAGGAGTGCTGGGCTGGAAACACTTATTCAAATTTTGTCATGGTATAATATTGTTTAAACTAAATAGAATAACACTTATAGTATAATATGTAGATACTTTCAGTTATGAATTTATAATAAGCATGTTCTTGAAGACGGGTGGAAGGTAGAAGGCGAGATTGTTCTTGAAAATTAGATCTTAGGTGTGATATGGGCCATATAGATTATTGTAAGTAAGTTAAGGGCCATAGACAAAAGGATATTGTGGGTTTCAAAGTTGTAACTATATCAAACATAAAAATGAAATAGTTTGTTTTCTTAATCCTTCTCACTTTAAATAGGTTTTTATATATTTGTAATAAAAATTAATGGTATTATATAAAATTATTTATTTAAACTATTCTATGCTGATTTTCATTTTATATTTGATGATTTAAAATCAAATGAAATAGTTCGTTTTCTTAACCCTTCTCACTTTAAATATTTTTTATATATTTGTAATAAAGTTGGCTAATATGTTTCCTTTTTTGTACTTTATACATTGCATTTTTGATAAATTAACCCAAAAGAACTCCACCCTTAAACTTCAATTGCATTGAAACACATATTCTTATATGTAGATTTGAATGTAGCAAAATTATGGTTTTTGATTTTTTTGACATTTTGTTTGATTAAAAATACATAAATAGAAGTTATATATGTGAAAATAACAGCCATCAATAAACTTGTTTAGATTTTATTTGCTTCAGTCAGATAGTCGTATTTAAACCCCCATTTAAAAATACACCTATTATTATTATCAATATTCTTTAAAATACACTTATTTTTACTATTAATAATAAATGAACAAAATATAATAAACTACAAATTCTTCAATTTCAGAACCGGTTGGGTTTATGATGACATTAAACGCATCAAATGCACATGATATTTGCAGATTCCTACTGTTAGCAAATCACATTTTTACTGTTTACTGGACCATTTTTACTGTTTAATTATACTAATTTCATGTGAGGACGAAACCTTATTTATTTTGAATAATATGTACAAATATTAACCTAACGAAAATATGAAACAAACCTAGGAGTTTTAAGTTGTTGCTTGCCAGAGCTTGGAGATGGTCAAACTGTCTCAGCATAAATTCCTGCCCTGCCATAAATAAGGGTCAAGTCGTTAGTAGATCACAAGCAGACATAAAGGGCTTTTTGGTTCTTATAATTTTTCAATCGAGATCAAGAAACTGCCAGGATAATCAATATTTTTTTTTTTATATTATGAAAGCAAAACATGACTGAAACTGTAAAATAACATAGATATACATATTAACTTCCCCACTCACATTGTGTACATGGTGAAGATTGGAGCTCTCATGACGTACTTTCCATAGCAGCTTCCAACTCCCAAACTGAATACAAAATAAGGAAGTCTATGTTTTAAATGGCGCATGGCGCTCAATGGCGAGGTGGGGTGTGCCTTGTGCCTCGCGCCTTGCACCATGGCGCAACAAAGCGATCGCCATCTAGACTTAGTTAGAAAATACGTTAGATACATAAGAACTTAGAAAAGCTATAAAAAAAACCTTAATCTAAATGAATTATTATTTGATAAAACGCAAAGCAAAAATTCAGTAATTCAAAACCACAACTCAAAAATCAATTATGCAAAACAAAATACACAAAATCCAAATAGCCTTGGCTTGACATTATATAAGCCACGAGAAAGGGAAGTGAGAGAGCATATACTGTTGACTACTAACCTGGTCCTCACCATCGCCTGTGAAAGAGGCACCATCACAGTAACACAATTTGACTCTATTCCATTTGTAGAAGTATGCATCAAATAAAGATATTCAGTCACTACAGGAAAATGATAAAAACTCATATGATATAGTTCTGAACAACAAACCATGATTCTCATTAGCTTTGTTGCTTAAGATTCCAGTAAAGACCAAAACTTTCTCCATGTGATTTGATGAGGCACTGTGTGTGGTTTTCCTGTAGATAGAGCTCCTCCGTGTATTGGACCATCCTCCTCCCTGCATCACAAGTCATAACCATTTTTAACCAAACAAATCTTCTAAATTCAAAAACTACAATTGTGAGCAAATAGGCAAATATTTAATATATGACTTAAACTTTCAAGGAATCTTTTTCATATACTTTTTCTTAATCATGCAACCCCACAATGAGCTGGAATTTTGTTTTGCTAAGACAATTGTAGAAAGTGACAAAAGCCTAGCAACTTTTTCTATTTCTTTGGTCCATGAACAAATCATACTAGGCCGATTTTTTAAATTAAAACACTCATCACAGAATAATCACTACAGAGAAGTGTTTTCCTTTTTTGCTAGTCAATAATTCAAACATGTATTCAATGGGACAAAATTATATTAATCAAATAACTAAAAGCAAAATAGAAGGTTAAAAGGTACCTGAGAGATAAGCATGGAACGCTGGAGCTGATCATTCTTTTTTATGAATCGGCCTCTCAAAACCAATTAAGAGGCGTTCCATATTCGACCTTCTTCAGATCGCCTCCGGAAAGAATGTAGTTGAAAAAGAGAATAGCCGGAGCCGTTGATGAATGTGCCGTTGCGGATCTAGCAATTTCCATGCAATCATCAGGTTTTTCAGATTCTCTTTTGAGTTCGAGGGAAGAGGGAGAAACCTCTAAAATATAATCAGAATAACAGTTATTGTTGAATTTAAAAACATTGAACGACAAGAAGGTAAAGAGACACGAAGATAAATTTTGCAAGAGAAACAGAGACAGCTAGTCGTGAGAATGACCCAAACTCAGCAGCTAGGATGACATGGCAAATTAAAAGCCTCTCATTAGTTGATTTTTTTTAATCTTACGTGGACACTCTCTCTATTGAGAGTATTCCTTTTATGACTAGTTGCATATTCCCCGCGCAAGCGCGGGGCCGGGATTATTGTGTTTGCGTGTATTTTTTTCGATTGTTGGTTTAGTGGATTCTTCTAATGACACCAAATAATAATGAAATGGAAAGAATGTAGTAATAGTGTAAATTGAAAATATTGTATATATAATGTGTTAAATGTTATTTATATGCGAAGTAAGGTTTATAGAAATAGTTAGGCTATAAAATAGTTTTTAGTGTGTAAAAGTAGGTGTCTATTTTTTTTTTTTTTTTGCTGTAAATAGTTTTTATATTGTAGGTCAAAACTTGATATAATTCTATATTTATAGTATTTATATTTGTATTAAACGATTTATCAATATGAAAATAATCTTAATTAAGTTAATATTCGTTGTTTAAGTTTCATTAGATAGGTTTTTAAATATGGTTTTTTTGTAAGTTTGGGTTTTGTTCATAAATGATGTGGCATTTTTATCTACGGCGTCATCGACTGTGGGAATCCATTCGTCGGAGTCTGGAATGGGTGGTGAGGAATGTTTTCAATGAAATTATAGTAGTTATTAAAATGTAAGAGAAATTACATATTTATTTAACAAATAATGAAAAATAATTTAATTTTGTTGTTTTTTTAATTTTATCTCACATACAATTTTTTTGAAAATATATATTAGGTAATATGTGCAATGATTTAACTTTTTGAGCTCTTAATCTATATTATTCAAGCCTCATTAAGCCATCCACGTAGGCATGCGCGTGAGACTTACTTTTTGTGTTTTTTGGTCTGTTCGTTTTTGGATCCATTTTTTATTATTTTTGGGTTGAGATATAGTATAATAGGATAGTTTTAAGCCTCATTAAGCCATCCACGTGTGGGACTTGCTTTTTTTTCTTTTTTTTTATTGTTCATTTTTGGATCCATTTTTAACTATTTTTGGATTTGAACTTGTTAAGCTTTAAGGTTTATCCAACTATTTTGATCTTTAAAACAATAAGCCCAAAAAATAAACATAGAAACCTTATAAACAAAAAATCCATATGATAATAACCCAAATCAAAAAAATCAAAAATACATGATAGTTACATAGTTTGAACCCACAATCTTGAATGATTAATTAGATATCTTTTACCACTTAGCTAAAGTGTATTTCATTGTTCATATTCATCTTACTAAGATTATGTATTTTTAAAAAAATACGTACGGGATCCAAAAAATGCTGACGTGGCGCGCTGTAGAGTGCCGCTGTAGAGTTTAGATAGTTTACTATTATAATATAGATTTTTGAAACTTCTTAATACAAACCGGAGTTTGATCAACACGTCCATGTGAATAGTTAAACTAGAGTTTAACTCTTTTCCTATGTTTTACTGAGGTGGGAGGTGAATCTGATCAAGCATTTTTTGCATCAAATAAAACACCAACAAGACAAGATGCAGAACACAAAACATGGTTCAGATTCATGTTCAGCAGTTAAAGCAATTTCAAGGAGATGATGATGACTAAAAATAAGTACAGTACCAGAGAGATATTAATTGACAAAACACGAAGTGGAGGAAGCAATGATTTAGTCGTCTGTGTAGTTGACTGCGAGATCCCAGTAATGAGGGACACCAGCATCCGCGAAAACTTTCTTAGCAGCTGATTCCGTCAAGCACTCTTGCACGTGAAACCTGTAAAAACTCGGTTTCGCAACGCTTCCTTGCCAAACCAACCAGCACTTGTTGTTCTCTCCACCATTCTCCTCGTCGTCTTCATCTTCTTCCTCTCCTTCCTTCTCATCCTTCTTCACCGCCTCTTCCCAGTTTATTCGCTTCAACATAACCTTCCCATATCTCTTTATCACTTTACTATTACCCTCCACCACGATCACACTCACTTCATCTGTCATCACGCTACACCCTGTCAATCTGTTCTGTCTTGCATTCATCTCCACCTTGAATCGAGTTTTAGGATGCGAGAGCTTGTTCACCTTGTACACCGACACTATCGTCTCCAGCGTTGTTGTTGGATCGTCAAAGAGCTTCCTCTCTTTCTTCTCACGTTTCTCTGCAGGTGTAAGCTTCCTTGCAGCGTTCCTGTCCACGTGAGCCTGCTCACGTTCCGCAGCTGCTGTGCGGATCTCCTTTTCGAGCTTGGTTGGGTCTTGTGTTGCTTCAGAACCAAGAACTTTCATCAGGTTGCTCATTTTCACCTTTGCTTTCGGTGGTTCAAGTAAACCTTGTCTGATCATCTCCTGTTTCTCCTTTTCTTTGGCTAGACGCCGCTGGGTTCGCAGCTTCTTCTGTTCCCTTTTTGTCAGTTTAAGAGGCTGAGGTGGTGGAGGTGCTGCCTCTGCTGGTGGCTCTATGGGACGGGGATGCTCAATGTAATGTGTGAGTTTTTCTATCTTCAGATCGTTATAGGTAATGGTACCATCAGCTATGTCGCCATATATGCCACTGGTGAGGACACTTGCATCCCTGAAAGAGAAAATAAAAATATGAGCTAAGACAACCCATCATGAACATATATAGAAAAGTGAGACCAAAACAGCACAAGGCCTCTCAGATTAACTATAATCTACTGTTATGGGATTCATCACGTTCAGTTTAAAGTTATGCCATGTAAAGTCATCAGATGAATATAGCATTAACAATAAAAAAAAAAAAAAAGCAAAGTGAGAAAAATTACGTACCACCACTCAACATCTAGGATTACTTCCTTGGGTTTCTCTTTTCTTGGGGCACGTTCAGATACCTCTATAAAATTTGGATTGATATCATCCTTGGCCTTAGCCAGATGGGCTTGCTTCACCTTCAGTTCTCTTGCTTTTGCTTCACCAAATTGACTCTAAAGATAAAAAAAATACACACACTGAGACCTCTGTAAAAGCCAGCAATAATGAAATGGTTAAAAAGAATCCATCAAAGAAAGAATAATGCATACCTTTAACTTCAGACTCTCAGCATCCCTAGTCCATTTGCCTTCCTCAACAAACTCAAAACTCATACGTTTAGGTCTCAAAATCTTGTTTTTATCAATACCCATCCTTGGATCAAAATGGGGGTTTTCTTCTGGATTCACTTCCAATTGCGGTTTAAGAATCTGAAAAGCATCTTTCTTCTGTTTGTTGATGTTAACCTGTAAACATCAAAGTAATGTATTAGAAGCCTCAATCACAAAAATAAAATAAAAACATAGAAAGCTTAGACATTTTAAATTAACTTCACTGACCTTTAAAGTACTAAGACTGCTTGGTTTAGTCACGCTAATCACATTCCCATGTTCATCAATCTCCCTTCCAAGTGCATCCACACGCAGAACAGGAGGCTTGGCAGGTTTCTGTGGAACAGCTAATGTCTCTGTGAGTGCCTGTCCTGAGATAATATTGGCAGCGGAATCCTGTCGGAAGCTCATATTCGCTGCCAACTCCTGAGCTTTTCTAACAGCTTCATTGGAAGAGACAGCAGAAGTGGTAGTCTGTTTCATCTGCGCAAAGAAGAAGAGTTTAATCAGTTTATCAAACTACAAAGTTCCAAGAGAAAAGAATGAACGCAAAAAAAAACTCAAAACTTACCGAATCAAGTTTCTTAAATTTTTCCTCCAATCCCTTTCTAAGCTCTAAGGTTCTCTTAGCTTTCGCTAATGCATCAGCTGTTGAGGATGAACTTCCATCTGTACTAGATTTTCCATGAACCTCATGAGACCTGACAATACTAACTCCCTTATTTTCATCCTTTGTAGATATTGAAGATACCTTAGTGAGCAGTGTTTGACTCGAGGCCAGTGAAGTTTCCAATACACTAGAACTACATGACGTGGCGCCCTCCTGCACATAATACAAGAAATTACAAACAGAATTTAAATAAATATCAAATAAAAGGCAAAGAAACTCACATTCTCGACGCCACTAGCTACATTCATGGCCCTATAACGCTCATCTACTTGATTATTCTTGTTCTCATGTTCCATAGCAACATCATCAGAAAACCTAGATTTCTTCTTCTTCTCTTCCCTATTCACATTCTCTTCCTCTCTATCTTTCCTCTTGCTCCTAGATTCCCTATCCTTAGACTTATCTCTATCTCTATCTTTAGTCCTATATCTCTCATCCTCCCTATCTTCGTGCCTCGATGAAGACCGGTGGTGATCTGAATCGTGACGCTTCGAGTCGCCATCGCGATCACGGATTTGATGACGACGACGACTGCCTTCACGTTCCGGCGAACGATCCACACTCGAATCACGATCGTTCCTGTGGCTCCTGGAGTATCTCTCGTTTTCCATGGCGATTTTAGGTTTTCTTCTTGCGCTCGCAAGAATTTGTTTCAGCTTATAAAACAAAAACCTGTAACCCCCGTAAACGCGGGTAAAATACACCGGCAGAATCTATCACCGACTACTTTCATTATGGGCCTAAGCCCGTTTGTTGATTAATTTTCTTTTAAATTATTTATTTATGGGCCTTATTAGTTTCCTTTTTCAAAATTATTTGCTTATGGGCCTTAAATGTGGCTTCTAACGTCATTTCTTTACGAGCAGTGTTTCTGAACCGGACAGACCCGGTAGTTGAACAGAGTTCGACCATAAAAAATAATTTATATTTATAGCAGTTTATATTTGATATATATTTATATCATTATTGCTATTTTTACCTTTCAATTTCTATATTTAAAAAATATTGAAGCAAATTTGATTCGGTCGAACCATATTGGAATATTTTTATACTCGACATAATGCATCTTTAATATATAGTATGGTACTTTTTTCTTTATCGACGTCACTTTGTTTTTCACATTTAATGGATTGGATATGTTAAAAATATCTCACGGGTTATGCGACATGTGCTTTTATTTAGCACACATAACTCTTGCCAACAACCCGGCCCTTCACAATTTTTAGATTTTTATTAACGATCGGATCATATACTATGTGATGTAGTTGGTAGTTACGTTGAAGACTGAAATTTTTGTAAAGAGAAAAAAAGAAGAAAAATGATTCAATACGTTACTCTATATTGGTAGTGCTTGCTATTTAGGGAAAGAGCTAATTCTATAATCACGTGCTTTACTCCAACTTTCTCCTTATAGATTACAAAAAAAAAGATATTTAACACAAAAAGGTAAAAAGTAGATTAAGATATTTTCTGAAAGATAGGATTCTTCTATGTCAACCACCAACGTAAGCCTCGCCGTCATAATTGGCGATACACTTACCAAACCGTTAGATCTAAACATCACTCGATCTTAATAGTAAATTCCATACACCGCAACACAGAGGAGTACACCCCCAAACCTTACAGTATTTAATTAGTACAATAATTAGTTGAGACAAGTACAGCTTGTCTTGTCTTATTGACTCCAAAGATTTTGCAGAAAAGAAAAAAAATCCCTTCGAAAATGGAAAACGTGTAAAACCGAATTTGATTTTTCACTTCCGAAAAGTCGTTTCTCGAAGGAAACCATGAACAGTAGCGAGAGAGTTCCGTGCGACTTCTGCAACGACCGAACAGCGGTTCTGTTCTGCAGAGCCGACACAGCGAAGCTCTGTTTACTCTGCGACCACCACGTGCACACGGCGAATCTCCTCTCCAAGAAGCACGTACGATCTCAGATCTGCGATAACTGCGGCAACGCGCCGGTCTCGGTTCGTTGCTTCACCGACAGTCTTGTCTTGTGTCAGGACTGCGACTGGGATGTTCACGGAAGCTGCTCCTCCGTCTCCGACGCTCATGTACGCTCCGTTGTTGAAGGGTTTGCAGGTTGTCCGTCGGCGTTGGAGCTTGCGGCGTTGTGGGGGATTGATCTGGGAGAGAAGAAGGAAGAGAAGCAAGGGCCTATGATGATGGAGAGTTTTGGGATGGAGTTGGATTCGTGGATCTCTGGATCTAACGTTTTGCAGGAGCTGGTGGTTCCTGTTCCCAAGAAGGGGGGATCTAGTACTAGTAGCTGTGGGAGGTATAAGAAGGTTTTGTGTAGACAGCTTGAGGAGTTGCTCAAGAGTGGTGGTGGAGTTGATGATGGTGGTGGTGAGGATGAAGTAGGAGAAGAGACTATGGTTCCGGAGATGCAAGGGGGATTGGGATGGAGGAGAGATGAAGATGAGATTAGTGGTGGCGCTGAAGTTATCCAGCAGCCTTCAACGACGTCGTTTACGTCTTTGCTGTGGAATGGTGCTAATGCTAGTGATGGTCAGAGACAGAGTACTCAGGTTTGTGAAGTTTTTGTCTCTTTTGATTCTCTTGGCATAATTAGAACAGTTTATGTGTCACTCTATGTGGCTTTTCCATAAGGTGCAATGATTATTAACCTGTGTCACCTGTGAACTTGTAGATTTGGGATTTTAATTTGGGACAATCAAGAGAACCCGAGGACAGTAGCAGAAGGGAAGCAGCATATGTTGCAAAAGATGCTGCTTCATTCAAACTCAACAGCTTTGTTGAAGTCAAGAAGAATGATACTTGTTCCACTAAAGCCAAAGGTGTCAAAGACATTTGCCAGGTAAAATATTTGTCATTTAAGTATTTTCCAAGTGTTGATCCATTACAGTCTGACCTTTGGTGAACCCTTTGTGCTATCATTTGTTCTCAGAAACTATAACCAACATTTTAAAATCTAGTTAATAATAAGATACAAGTTGGCTTGCTTTTCTTTGTTTTACCTCAGACTATTAACCAATGCGATCATTTTTTCTTTGTGATATTTCGCTGTGTTAGCCAAGTTAAATGTAACCTATACACATATTGTGAATGTGTGATGCTGATTAGGATTCTTTTGCAGGATGATTACAACCAATCTACTTCGGGCCAGGTACCAGTAACATCTCACAGCAACAATCTTCCTATTACCTTTGGCTCCGAGAAAGGTTCAAACTCCTCCAACGAGTTACATTTCACTGAAAACATTGCTGGAACTAGTTGTAAGACCACAAGAGTAGTAGCAACCAAGGCTGATCTTGAGCGACTGGCTCAGAACAGAGACAATGCAATGCAGCGTTACAAAGAAAAGAGAAAAAATCGAAGGTAAAAGCCTGCTTTTTTCGCTTTATATATTTTTTTCTATAGATCATATCCCACCCGTGAGTCTAATGCCGTATTGTATTTCCACCAGATATGATAAGACTATAAGGTATGAATCTAGGAAAGCTAGAGCTGATACAAGGTTGCGTGTCAAAGGCAGATTTGTGAAAGCTAGCGAAGCTCCTTATCCTTAAAAGGAGGTCTCTCTTCACTTAGGTTTTTTTCTATTAGCTTTAGAAACTTGTTTTCTACTTCCACCGCCTCGTAAATGTATATATAAAGATCGGTCTCGTTTCTTTTGCGTTTGTCTTATATTGTCTCCTTTATGTTACCTTGGAAACTTCTCTACTTGAAAAAAGGAGTGTTTCTTAAACTTCTAGAAGATATAATCTGTGTACTGTTTCCTGATCAAATCCTAATGATTTGTGAATTCTCACAAGCTAATGAATTCTTACAGCACTCTTGTCTTGTAGCATCTCGTGTGTTGTTAATAACAATGGCATTCGTGTTCTGAGTATTGAATCCTCAAACATACGCTGAAAAATCACTGATGAGTCTTTTGTTTGGCAAACAAATTTGATTTGATAAGAGTCTGATCACTTTTGATGACATGCTAACACATCAAGGAACGTAGGCTCCTCCATAGACATCTTACTGTACTATGTTCCTATGAATGCTTTTGCATAAAGGTATTGATTATTTATTATCTAATCGATCTTTTAATGAGTTTTCAAGAAGGAAGAATTGGCTGAATAATATTGCAACATACGACATGACACGTTCGAAGACAGGCAATGAACACTCACGTCTTCAATTGAACAATATTGCAACATATGATTGATCATCTTTTTATTTATTTCTTCTGAATGTGTAATAATGTATGATTATGAAGAAACTGAAGTAGGGCAAAGGAAACAATGAGGTTGTGAATGTACAGAGTTTTGCTCTTGGGACTGAAAATGTGATAACAATTTAGTATACCCCCACGTTGATGAAGCTCCAACCTTGGGAAAGAAACTTAGTATTGGCTGTCCATGAAACTAACTAGAAGCTCATTCACCATCCCACGGTCAGGCATCTTCCCAGCTGCTCCATATATTGGAGCCAAGCCACCTGTGATCGGTCCTGGGTTTGCTTTCACCTGACCACAACATAGTAACAACAAGAGATCAATTAATTGAAGAAAAGAAACTAGCAATCAAGTCAAAGACTATTTCATCAGTGGACTTACAGTTTCTACAGCTTCACGCAGATCCTGGAGAAAGTCATCGACTACAGGGACGTGTTGAAGAGTTACACATATATGAATGCTGATCCAAAACACATACATGAATACTTTCAGAACAGTGAAAGAGAAGATGTTTTGGTCTTAAACTATAGCTGAAACACACACATGTTCAGGGCTTCTTGAAGATTTACCTGTTGGGTCTCTGTAGTGCATTCAAATGCCAACCTTTGGAAGACATGATGTCATTAACTTCAAAGATATCTAATGATTTAGAACCAAACGCTACGATTGTCATATCTGGCTTTCCAACGACAAACAGTTCACTGATTCCTCTTACTCTGCATATTATGATTAGAATTGATGGTAGTCAAAAGCTAGTTTGAAGAAGAGATATAAAAGGTTTAAAAAGTAATAATACTACAAACCCTTCCTCTAGTCTCTTCGATGCTTCCATTATCTTGCTTGTGTTTTCTAGATAGCCTGTGAAACAACAGAATCAATTATGTAAAGCTTTGACTCAGGCTAAGAACTAGAAGCTTGAGAGAGAGAGAAATATTGAAACCTTCTTCTCCGAGAGACATCATTGCAGCCCAAGCACCAGCAACCAAAGAACCAGGTCTACTCCCAGCTATAGTTGGAGACACGTATAGACCTCCTGACCATTCAGTTACTGCAAAACGTAGTTGCAAACAGTTTTAGAGCAATATGGAAGATAGGATTTAGATGAGTTCAACAGTTCTCTTACTTACCAGCAACAAATTGGTGCTGTTTTGTAGAAGCAGGAGCAATGCCAGAATCAGAAAACATGAGTTTAGTAAAAGTAATTCATACGTGCTTGGTAATGAGCCTGGAGAAATTGCATAAGAGTGGGAAAATAGAAAGTAACTTTTACCTTTCTGATCTCATGGTTTCTGTAGAGAACTGTACTAGTTCCTTTAGGAGCCAAACCATATTTATGCACGTCCACCGAGATTGAAGTGACTCCTTGTACAGAAAAATCAAAAGCTGGGATCTGGTACCTAACAACAGTGAGAGAAAAACAAAAATCAACTTATCATTTCTCCAAGTTATGATGAACATAGCTTCTTCTCAAGTCCAAAACCTATATAATATATACACTATCTGCATCTCTTTTTGTAGGAAAGAAACTGATGCACATACCCAAGTTTACGAGCGAAAGGTAATACAAAACCACCAAGGCAAAGGTCAACATGAAAACATATTCCATAGCTAAGAGCCAGTTGACCAAGTTCCTGTTATACAAAAAAAAGGATGTCCTACTCATTAATTCTATATAAAAGAACATAAATGTCCTTACAAAATTACAGTAGACAGAGAAACCAGTTTTACCTCAATAGGATCAATGATGCCATGAGGGAACCCTGGTGCTGATCCAACAATCTGAAACAATGTGATTTAAAAGATCATGAAATAGACAACACACACGTCTTAAATTTAAAGCTGCACCAACATAACAAAACATTATTACCATGATGGTGTTTCTGTTAATATGCCTCTTCATTGCCTTCACATCAGCTCGGAAGTCTTTGCCTACTGGAACTCGCCACAACTTGATGTTAAAATACTGAGCCGCCTTATCATAAGCCGAGTGACCCGACTCAGGTATAATCCTACAGTTACATATGAAGCATTGTTCCATAAACTAAGTCCTACATAATTGATAAATGTCAGATGAGAAAGGAAACATTACATTTCTGGCCGTTTGATTCCCTTCTTGTACTTCATATAGTCTCGAGATGACTTCACAGCCAACACTATACTCTCTGTTCCTCCAGACGTCATGTTTCCGCAGATTTGCTCACCTGAAACCGTTTCTTTGCTTCCTAGTAAAGCAGCAGTCATTGCAACTACTTCTGACTCAAACCGCACCACACTCTGGAATACGTCTATATGCAACGGATTGGTATGCGCAAACCTGGAAAGCCATCATCCATACATGACATACACATAGCAACTTGAATTACTTATACATCAACAAAGAAATCGCCATTTTCAGGGCCAAGAATAACATAAAAGATAGGAGTTAAATCCTGCTATAACTTACATTGAACATGCTTCATTTATCAATGTAAAATGTCCCTCAGACTCGCTTCCACCTATGTATCTGTTAGAAAAAGGTGGTAGAAGTTTAACGAATCTCCACCAAAACCACAAGGAAAAAAGCATCAAGTACCAGAGACGTACACAGTGCCAGAGCATTTTCCTTGCCAAGTAGGATCATTCCTCTTCTCAGTCTCCATTTTCTCTAGAACTTGGACTCCTAGACCTTTTACTGGCAGTTCTTTAGCCCAATTATCTTTCTTAGAGCTGCCACCAGATTGTAACTGATCAACAACCTGTGAATTAGAAGAAAAACAAACATCAATTAGTTAGTTTCAATGCTAATTTCCCATACAAAAAAAAGGAGACACAGACATATGTAACATGGTTTCAGTCTTGATCTAAGTAATTTACTATTCTTCTAACAATCTCAAATCCCAAGTAATTCTCAATTTTTTAAATCTTAAACTCCAGCAAACTCATGTCTCAGTAATGCAAAATAGCCATTGGTCTAATACATTCTGCTGCTTCTCTGCCAACAATATCTATATCTTTATCACTAGCTCGGAAATGAAAGCATTAAATGGTCTGGGCAATTTTTAAATTGGTTATTACACTAACAATCTGCAGATTCAAACACAACCCACCTTTTGTTTCTCTGCATCTATGTAGCTTTGGACTCCAGGAATCTTTCTGTTTCATTTTCCACAAAAAACATTACTCACCCATCAGAAAAAAAAAAGAAGAAGATGGGATTTGAAGATTCTTACTTGAAGAATCCCATGATAAACCCCACAAGACATGCTTTCAGGCCTTTCTCGTGGACAACGCCCAACACAGATCCAATCACCTGAGCTAGAAAAAGAGTGACAAGCGGGGCAAAAAGAAGAACCAGAGGCTCAAACTCAGACAAACGCGAGTTTAGCGAGCCTCGAGCTTGGATCAACATGGATTTCATCGAAGAAAATGATAAAGAATCCATTTTTGCTCTTTTGTTTGATATGTTGAGAAAAGTGAAATCTTTTTAGGACATAGAAAGAAAGTGATTGGGTAACGTTTATCAAAGAAAGACCTTGTTGAAGTCATCGCGTGCAAGCTTTTCACATTATATTATGAGATTGCGACAAAGACTTTTCCTTTCTTTTGGAGCTTTGTGTTTGGTTTGCGTGTGCTATCACAAGAGTTAACTTCACATTAGTATGCCCAGACACACTTCATCAATCTATTCGCCTTTTAGTCAAATGTTGCAACTCAAAAAAGATGAGAAACATATGGTTTGTAAAAAACAGTAACTCTTGCTAGCCGCCAATAACTAGTACAGATTTGGAATTGACCTATATACACTATTTCATAAACCAAGCTTGGAGCTTTGTTTTGTTTTCCTTAAAATAATAAACCTGAAGATGTGGACGAGCAATATTCTACCAGACAACAGTTCTCTTCACAGCAAAATCACATAAAACAATTAAGGATAAACGACAATCATATTCCCAGAGGGGCCATAAATGAGACGAGAAACCATTTCAAATTGTCTTAATCAAGTCTTACATTACATTTGTAAATGAACAAAAGCATTCAAACCAAATACAAGAGAGAGTAGTTTTCCTCTCTTGTCAAGATAAATCATATAGGAAACAAAGAAAAGGAACAAGAGGGATAATGATAAAAGGATTGATCCAATAGAATAGGATGTGTATGCTTAACAATCTGCTGGTTCCTTTCAGGCATAGTTCAACCTGAAGATATCGTTGGACACGTAAAAGCTTCCTTGCGGCGTCGGCATCAAATGAAACATCTGCATCACAAACAAATGAGAATAGTGTTAGAACAAGATCCAAGGACACCAAAACTAACAAGAACATGCCAAAAGCAGGTCTCTTTACATATTGGTTTGATAAAAAAAAAAAAGTCTTAAACTAAAGAAACAAAGCACAAATCTTCACAGATGGGTTTGATAAATAAAGACATAAACTAAAGAAACTTCACAATGTCTGAAACAAGAACATGGTAAAGCAGGTATCTTTACATATGGGTTTGATAGATAAAGTCTTAAACTAAAGAAACAGACAACGTCTGAAAAAAACATGTCAAAGCACAAATCTTTACAGATGGGTTTGATAAATAAAGACATAAACTAAAGAAACATGACAATGTCTGAAACAATAACAAGTCAAAGCAGACACCTTTACAGATCTATTACCCTACCGATCTAATTACACAATCAACCCCTAACTAAAATCAATCAGAGAGGGACAGAGAGATCCTACCTGACTGAACTTGAGGGCGTGCTCTTCGCCGGCGAGCTGGAGATTCCCGGAGACGAAGACGACCATACCGCCGGCGGGACCAGAAGGCTGGCAATCGACGGTGGTGATGTTGTGTTTGCACTGCTGGAAAGGGAGAGAGGTGAGCTTGGCGACGATGTTCTGAGAGCCCTGGATCTTCTGACCTTCGAAGGTTAACATGGATCCTTCCTGGTAGAGAGAAACAAGACTTGCACGATTTGCATCGAAGGTGGAGTAGTAGTGCTCCACGAAGGCCTTGGCTACTGCATCGGGATCCATCTGCGCCATTATAGAGAGAGAATATGAAAGAGAGAGAGAGAGAGAGAGAGAGAGAGAGAGAGAGAGAGATTTGGGGAGACGGAAAGGGTTTTGTGTTTGTATTTATTTGTCAAACTCTGCGTCGCAACGACGCTGGTTAAATCTCATTTTTCTGTTTTTCTTTTCTATAACACTTAATTTTATTAAGTTTATTAATTTTGACGACTATGTTCATTCAGCTCTTTTTTTTTCTGTTTTGTTTTGTTGTCGACGCTTATACATTTTAGGAATATCAATATAGGGTAATTTTTCCAAAGTACCCAAAAAATGGAATTTTTATTGTTGACTAAAGAACACATAATAAAGAATACGATCATAAAAATCCAATAATTAAGTAGAAGAATCTATCCTTCTTTATAAATATAAATAAATATTAAAATGAAGAATAAAAAATCAAAAATAAATTAGTTAGTTTTTGTTTCCGAAAGAGACTTTTTCAAATTTAAAACTTATTTCGTTTTTTTTTGTTTAATTTTTGTTTTGAGATTTTTTGAAATTATATTAAAATAATTATTTTAAATTTCATTTTTGTAGTCTACACCCAATAGCTAGTACCCCTCATTTTAATATTTGAAAAAAACGAAATAAGTTTTAAATTTGAAAAAGTCTCTTTCGGAAACAAAAACTAACTAATTTATTTTTGTTTTTTGGTTTGAAATAAAATATTTTGGTTATTTAATTCTTGTGTGTGGTATGTATGATAAAAAAATAGTGATATCATAAAGTATCTCTCAAACTTAAACTCAACTTCTTTAAAAAAAAATAATGAGAGAGATTGTTAGAAATAGTTTAATTGCATCAACTTATGTTTTCATATAATCAAAACCTTCTTCTTTCTTTTTTCTCGATAATTCTATTGTTTGATCGAGTTGATTTTGAGAAAAAAAAACATAAATAGTGATACATTGTGGATTGGCTATCAGCTAATGTGAGGGATATATATAGATATGAATGTTTGGTGTTTTAGGTTGGGTTTAAGTTGGTTTTTCTCGAGTATGGATACTTCAGATTTTAGATATTTGGACTTAATATATATTCGTAAATTTTAGGTTTAGAGTCAGATCGGTTCTTTTCGAATTCATACTTCAGAATTTAAATATTTGGATCTTATAAATATTTGTAAATTTTCATTTCGGATTCAAATCGGTAAAATATCCATGTCTAGGTGGACTTATCTGAGTCTGAAGAGATTTGGTCCCTCCACACTCACTTTTTAGTGCGAGGGTACGCAAAGGTTCAGATGCAAGCATCAACATGTTCCATCCCAACCTCTTTAGAGCATCATTAACCCTTAGAGACAAATTTGGACTCTTAATGATTTTTTAAGAATTAATAATTGTTAAGAGTTTATACTTAAGAGACACCTAATTTTTTTAGCTTCAATGGGAAGTTCTTATTTTAAGGTTCTTAAATTTTTTACTATCATCAAAGTCTCAAACAAACAAAATAGATGCACTAATTTAAACAATATTGATACAAGAGTTCAAATCTCTCTATGTGAATGATGGTCTTGTACTTCTTCACAAATGGAGAACGTGCTTCTTCTGAGATCAGTCTAACGACACTGCCATCAGTCTAATGATACAACCAAGCAAAAAGAAAATTACAGATACAAATTTGATGAGACAAACAAATATTCTGAGATCTTGAGACAAATGTCTGTAATGCTAATAGACAGTAGAAGTGAAGAACCTACTTGTTCAGAGAGATACAGATGTTGGCAGTTCTTGTAGGTTGCTTGGTCAAGCTGTAGACCCCATCTGTGAAAAGCACAAACAACAAATTTACCAAAGGAAACCATCTGGGTAAGAAGACGATATTTTTCCTCATAATTGAAAACTTTGTTCACCTTTTATCAAACTTTGAAGAGACTTCAGTCCTCCTCCTTTCTTCTTTTTCGCGGTTTTCTTATTCCTGTCATCTTTTCCAATGCCTCATCATCCTCATCACTATGACCATTGCAATGACGCGAAGAACCAAGGTTCCTGGAGCTGATCCTTGATTTCAATTAAACAGCAGCTCCACCCGCAGCTACAATCTCAGCCGCAAGCAAAATAGTATGAGAGCTCATCCCCAAGAACATCACAAGAATAAGCAAAGCAGTAATTCTTTTTATCTAAGTACAAATTCAGAGTAAAGCAATTGTTACCGTCTTGAAGCTACAAGACCACGTCCACGCTCAGTTAACTGCAAAAGCTGGAGAGAAGGCATGGCTGGAATTGAATTATCCAAAACCAAAATTAGGTGCTTCTTCTTGATAAATTAGAGCATCGAAACAAGAACAAGGTTATCAAAATTAGAGCATCGAAACTATAACAGAGAGTATAAAGCAAAGTAACCACAAGATAATAACTGAGTCTACTTCTCGTCCACACTCTGCTCTTCCTGCTTCGTCTTCTTCCCGCTGCTGCTCTCTTTCATCGACAGAGTCTGAGATTCATCCTTGATTTTAGGTTTTCGGCCTCTCTTCTTCGGTGCCGGTGTTACTGATCCTCCGCTTTCGACGAAATCGCCTTTCTCCGATGAGAGATACCGACAGAGACGTCACCGTTGAGCGCCACCGGTGGAGAAAAAATTGCCTTTCGTCGATTGAGAGAGAGAGAGATGATCGAGATAGAGAGAGAGAGTTGATCGAGAGAAGATGGTGAGGTCGTTTGAACGCTTGACACGTGCCACGAAGAGGCGCCTCTTCTGGCTCTCCCGCAAGAGGCGAATTCTGGGTCGCTTTTTTCTTTTAATGTTTTTAATTGGGTTTAGGGGGTAAGAGTTGGGCTAAGAGTCACCGTTAATGGTGCTCTTAGAAAATAGTATTAAAATCAAAGTCATGTGTACACATCAAATTCTCCTACATTAAACTCGTATCCGTTATACACTACTACTCCAGTACTATTGTCACCCAATCAGATCAAAGAGTGTCATTCCAATTAATGATCCGATTAAAAATAAAATTTATATGAATTCTTATTATTTCAGGATATTTATTCAATGCACCCAAACACTCCAAAAACTCGAATCGTCAAAATTAAACTATTCTTCTTCTCTCTTTTGACAACAACTTCAATTTTAGTCTTCTCTCACTTTCTCTTGACATCGTTTCTCCTTCGATTGGCAGTTTCCGTACTGTGGGTTTCTCCATGGCCGCTTCTAACCGAAGCACCAACTCTTCTCCTTCCACTGGTAAACCCAACCCTCTTGGATGATTCATTTTCGATAAAGTTTTAAACTTTATATGTTATTCTCGTGGTAGACGAAATGGGTTTTCTGTTTTCGTCATTTTAACAAAGAGGTTTTGCCATTTCGTTGATCAATTTTTGCCCTTTTGTGAAAAAAACACTGTTGGTTTGAAAATAGTAAAGCTTTGCCCTTTCGGCATGTGCTTGCTTGCACTCTTTTCCTGTATTATCTATTTACTTAGTGGTGTTTGTGTTGTGTCTATATGTTTTTTTTTTTGTAGGTTCAGTTAAGACATTTAATATGGTGGATAGGTTATCAACTGACAAGAGTGTTCTCCAACATCAGGTAAAATTTGATTTAATAATGGCATTGCTGTTGATGTAAGCTAGTTTCAGTATGATGCTTGTGTCTAGATTATGCAGGATAAAAATAGCAGCTTTCTTCGCCCTTTGTGTGGTGGTAGCACTGGTAATGCTGCTTTTTCTGCAAGTTCTAACACAGACTCGTTTCACATTGGAGGTTAGGTCTCTTTTATCAGGTCTCTAACATTTGTTTTAACTCTAGTTTAGTGTTTACTAACTAATCTTTTCCTTATTATTGTGAAAACTACAGTATTATTGTTTTAGTAGACCTTATTGTTTCACCACATAACTGCTTATTCTCCCTTACACTAAAGTTCACCTACTTATGCAAGCTATTCCATATTGTTGGTATCTCTGTTTTGTTTTATACAATGAAACACTGCCACATGCCATGAACTAAACTTCACCTTTCCTTAATTTCTGCTTTGCCTTGTGATCAAAATTGTGGACTTTTAGTGATTCTTAGCTGTTATTTTGTGCTTAGATTTTGAGATTTTCTTGTTGCTCCATTAATGTCTTGCGTTTCTCTCAGGCTATGAAAATGCAGCTGATACTCCAAGGTCGTACCATCCACATACAGATTTTCTAAGCTTTGAAGAAGTCTATCCTGTGCGTATATCAGCTAACATACCCCTTTTACTCAACTAGCTTTTTTATTTATAATGTTCTTGATGTGTTCATTTGTTTTTCTTTCTTATTGAATTGATAATAGGGCATGAGATGTGATGACATGTTATACCATGGTAACGGTATACCATCAGATACTCAGAGGCCATCGAATTCTACCAGCAATCTGTCTTTGCCACAGTATTATGGTGACCTCTATGCTGATGATGCAAGCTATTTCGCTCCTTTTCACTCATCAAATCAACAGTATCCAGTCCCAGAGCCTATTCATCTTTCTCCAGAGTTTCACATGTTTCAGACGAACTCTTCACATCTTGATAGGCTTGCGAATAAAAGAAACAGTATTGAGACTGATTATATGATGCACTCTACCGGAAATTTTAGCTTAAGTAATAATATATTTGGCGAACCTAGGGGTCATAAACTCAACCCCTTCACTGGAAGAAAAACGCTTCTTCCAATGCCATCTACCATAAGAAGTATGAAGCATCCTGGCTCCGCGGACCTATCTGCAAATGATTTTGATATGGTTAGTTTCTGTAATCACTACCTATACAACTCACTGGATTTTCCTTACATTCAGTTGCACAGCTCTAGTAGTTCAGCTTCTTGAAACCTTTTTGTTGTTCACATACGTCTGGCTCTTGCCTATGTCAGGCCTCTTATTATTGGACAAAGCTTAACTCTATGTAGATCTAATTCACGATTTTACACAGGGTCGACCACATCGAGCTTTGCATGATGATTTTGAATCTGCTGCAAGCTTAAGTTACAGAGAGCAAGCTTACAACCAAAGCAAAAGAGGCTCTTTCTCTGCTGCTTCTTATTCTCCTAGACCAACTTGGGAACTTGATTATAACATTCCACCACTTGATGAAGCAAGAAATGCAAGCTGCAGCGACTTCTACCATCGCCCTGCCTTGTCTGATTTGCTTAACGAGAGAAACAGAGGGCCTAGGGCGTTAAGGCCAAACGGTAAAAGTAAAATGACCAGTTATGATCACTCTGATCAACAAGCTCTGCTCTCCCAGTTCAGGGACGCAAAGTTCTTCGTTATTAAGTCGTATAGCGAGGATAATGTCTATAAGAGCATCAAGTATTGTGTTTGGGCTAGCACTAAAAACGGAAACAAAAAGTTGGATGCTGCCTATCGTGAAGCAAAAACTAAAGAAGTGGCATGCTCAGTCTTTCTTTTGTTCTCGGTAAAATTGCATTTGTCTTACAGCAAGCCATCTCAGGCTTTAGTTGTGTATCTCCAATTCATTCCACTGAGGTTTGATCGTGAACTTTAAACAGAAGGACTAAAAAAGATATTTAATTTTCAGGTGAATGCTAGTGCACAGTTTTGTGGAGTGGCTGAGATGGTTGGTCCGGTTGATTTCGACACAAGTGTGGAGTACTGGCAACAAGATAGATGGTCAGGACACTTCCCGGTCAAATGGCTGATTGTTAAAGATGTTCCCAACAGTCTCTTTCGTCACATCATAATTAAAGACAATGACAATAAGCCTGTCACTAACAGTAGAGACACCCAAGAGGTAAAACTAGACTCTTCTTGTCCTCGAGGCTCCATTTCATGCATATAGATTTAAGCATTGTGAGTTGTATTTGATGTCACTGCCTGACCAAGAGAGACAGAGAGCTATTAAACAATTATCATGTATGATTGTGTTTTTGTCTATCTGCAGGTGGGACTGGAACAAGGAATTGAGATGTTAAATATATTCAATAGCTGTGAGATGAAATCTTCGATGCTCGATGACTTTAGCTTCTACGAAGAGAGACAGAGAGCTACACAAGACAGAAAAGCCAGAGAACGTGCTGTTCTTGAAAATCTTAGAGTCTCCTCTCTAACCTCTGTTCCAACATATCACACAAGTTCTCTCCATGAAGACTATGTAAGGGAAATGTCCAAGAGCTTTGCAGAGGCTTTGGCCTTGCAACACAAACTCAATTAAGTTAAAAAGTCCTCTCTTCTCTTTTGGGATTTACATTGGAAGAGGATTGAAATTGTGGTTTTAAAAGCTTGATTATGTACTACTGACCACATACTTAAAAGGAGCTTAGGTTGTAAGATAAACTCAAGGTTCCAAAATTCAAGGATGAGTTATATGCTGAAAGTTAGGTTTGCCTTTTTGGTTATTTCGGTTCAGGCGTTTTTGGTTTCGTTTTTGGGTTTGGCCACAATCCCACCAAAGTGACTCGATTCGGTTTTCTCGGTTAATCTTGGTTTTTTATTTTATTTTTGAAATATTTCTTTTTTGGTTTGGGTGAAAAATCGGTGTAGTTCGGTTGAATTTGGTTTGGTTACTGTCGGTTATTTTTGGTTAGTTGAAAAAAGTCTTTTGGGATTAAGTTAAAAACAAACTCTCGTCTCTTTTGGGATTAAATTGTGGTTTAAAACTCTTAATTTCTGTACTAGTAACCACATACTTAAGAAGCTAAGGTGGTAAGATAAACTTTAATTATTTGCGGCAAGAGATCAGATTAAGTAGTTCACTCATTATATAACAAATGGTCCAGACCAAGAAACACACATGACAAGATAGTCTTGAAATTTTGAGACGAGCTCTACATAATAAAGGAGGAAACCCTAATGTCACGTGCCTACCATCTAGGCCAAACCCATCCTAGGCAAGGTCGAGAAGAAGGAGACGGTCATTAAAGCGACGGCTAGAGCCATGACGGCGTGACCATCTTTTATGGAAGATGATCCTCCTTTCTCAGTAGACGTCGCTGGAGTTGCTGGAGACGTTCCTCCGGGTGCCGCCGGTGTTGTTGTAGAAGTGGCATTGCTTGTGAATATGGCTGCGTCTGGTGAGCTTGGCGAAATCCCGAGAAGTTCTGTTCATTCATGCACGTTTTAACATGTAGCATCGTCAATTAACAATATGTCAGTTGACCAACAGATTATTTTATAGGAGAAGTATATTCTTGGAAATTCAACGAAAATTTAGCATGTTCATATCTTAAAATCATGGCATTGTCAATATGTATGGTTTAAACAAATTATTATAACCAGCTCAGCAATTCAATGTGAAATACTAAAAAGTAAAACAAAAACAGTGAAAAGAAGAAATATAGTTTTCAGAAGTAAATAAGGAAAGGACGGCTTCATTTTACTAGTTAAATCGTTAAAATTAATACAATATAGAATCATAAACCGTTAGAACCACTAAATTTTATATGATATTGAAATATCATCAAACTACTAACACTTGAGTTCATTTAAAAAAAAATAATACTCCAGTAACACTTAAGTTTTAATAAATGTCAGACCAATAACCATTAGATCTGAAATTTTTAACAATTACTAGAAAATCTAAATCCTAATAACCTCCTCTTAATTGCAAAGACTGTTTACATATAAAGTGGCTTTCTTTTGAAAACAAAAACAAATAGCTGTATAATAAAAGTAGGTTATATTTCTATAAATGTACTGAAAATTAAATGCGATGCTCTGAAAATCTAGTTGCAACCCGACACCTGATGCATTAAAGTATTTATAGCTAAATTGGTTAGTGGTTGGTTTCATTTAACTTGGAACATTAATTAAAGCTTACTAAACTTCATGAAAGCAAGTTTTTGATACGCTTGGCTCTCTTCCGTTTAGATAGTCATATAACTTAAAATGACTCTTAAAGATTAATACAAATATTAATACAATTTAATCTACTGGTTTGGAATATAACGATATGACACAACGACCCCACTCTTATAAATCACAATTGTACTTTTCTTGGTCGAAACAATGTGTATCATATATATAGTTTTGATCCTAACATTTTTTTTTTAGTTTTGATCCTAACATTTTTTTTTTGTTTTGATCCTAACTTTTTTTTTTAGTTTTGATCCTAACATACTCAACACAATTGATTGTCATATGCTTTATTTATTAATTATATATATGCTATATATGTTTTCAAAATAAAATAAAAATCTTGCTAGCCTCAATATCTAATTAATTAACGAGAAACGTACTTGGACAGTTGGAGATGCTAGCGTTGTGGAGCTGACAAGAAGTTGGAAGTTGAATGAGTTTGGCTTCTTGAACACCAAGTTCCTTAAAAGCTTGTCCTCCTGACTTGGCTTGTTGTATCACGAAACACAAACACTTTGGATCTTTCTCTTTTATACCTTCGATAGCGTCACAACACTTCTTAGACGGATTTGGTGCCTTCCCTGACGCGAAATCCAAACAAAAAGTCACCGATTGAAAATATTGGTTACATTCGTTTAACAAAGGTCCTCCTTCCGCCGGAGCCGCCGGTGTAGCAGCGGAGATGGAGGCAACGACCGTCATGGTTACTAGGAAGAGGTGGAAATGAAGTCCCTTCATCATCAGATCGACTCTTTTTTTTTTGCTTTTTTTGTTCTCTTTGGTGATTTTGTTTTGTATTTAAAAGCAAAAAATGACTTTGTGGTGTATGGTGTAATAAATGTAACTGTGGTATGTGTAGTTGGGAGTTTAAATTCACACCTATAATACATATTAGCATTAACGACGCTGGTATAATTCTTGCTGACTTATATATTGACCTTTATTATTGACGCAGAGTGACATAACATATCGATTTATCAATGAAAAATGTGAATATGCTTTTAAAAACTAAATAAATAACGTATTAGCAGAATTTATTTGCGCAAATGATTATGTATGTAGCAAAATCATAAATAACTGGGATGTGGTTTCACATTTGTTTCAAGTAAATAATATGTAATCATAAAAAGTAACAAATTATTTGTAATTTGTTTATTATATATATCATGTTGTATTAGAATCCTTGTTCTAAAACTCGGCCGAGTAGCTGATTATACGGACGAAAAATCACTGATCAGAAGCTAAACGCCGTGATTAATAGCCAATCGGCTAATTAAATCGCTAAAGATTTAGTCGGCCGATTAGTTAAATTAATCACTGTTTAATCGGATTAATTACCGACTTATTGCGACAATTACTAGTTTAGGCCCAAATTGAAAGATGGACCCCAGCTTTGCATTCTTCCGATGTGGGAGGTTTGTAACTTGACATTTCATTAAAAAATCAGAGACAAAATAAGCTTTTTGAAGGGCATCGAACCCGAATCACTAGGCTGATGATTAACAAGGCTAATGTTTCCACCAGACTACGTTAACTTATTAGTACCCTATTCTATAAACATTTTATATATCTCTTGCCTTTGTAACTAAATTATATTTCTTTTATTTGTAAGTTGAAATAAATAGGACTATATTTTCTGATCTAATTTGGTAGGTATTTACAAATCAATGAATTTTAGTACCAATGATGTTTTTATACATAAACATGTATTATAATTTATACAAAAAATATTTTTATTATATTATATGTATTAATAAGATATTATATAAAGAAAATATAAAAAATTTCTCCCCGCTTACTCCCCGATTTTTTTCCGATTTTCTAATAAATCGCTAGGCCCCTATGTGTCGTACGCGTAGCGCCTACCGAGTTTCCGAACAAGGATTAGAATGCACTTTGAGCAGATGGTCTCAACTCTGTAATATCAGACAAATGGTCTTTGTATCAGTTTCTCGCTTTCTGTTAATAACACGTTAAAATAAATTTTCTGAGTGCCTTTGCAAACTATTTTTAATCACATTGGTTAACAAAAAACTTAACTTTATTCATGAAAGAGAAGAAAAAAAAAGCTAATGTAAGAACCCACATGGTAAAGAATGCTAGAGAGATAAGTTGTTTCATATCAGATTCACAAAAGAAAAAACAAAAAAAGTTGTTTCATATCTTTTTCAAGTTATTAGAATTCTGATTTTCTCCTTGAATACTTTGTAGTTTATAGATGGAGTTCGTGAATACCAAATCTGAAGACATGTAAAAGGCTAAAAGCTTCTAGGTTGTTTAGGTCTAACACTAAGAAAAATAACTTATGGTATACTTTGTATCAAATTGGCGTATAAATATGAAGGCTTCTTCCTACCGTATTGACCGATAAATTTATAAATAACGACTAAATCTATATTCTAACTAACTATGACATTAAAAATTTAATAAAAAAGCAATATAATCTCTAAACTAAAACAAGATCAACCTGTCCCTGTACTTTCTGTTGTTAAATACCATTATAGAATTATAAGTTCATTGACGAGATCTGAGAATTTGAACTTGTTACTTGTTACTCGTGGACAAATATTATACTTTATAGTGACTTATTTGATACGTCTCATAAATAAATCTCGTAGAGGAGACCCTCAACTAACTAACTAACTAAGAGCATCCACACCAATGAACCCCCCTTGGGGTTCATTGGGTTTTTTTATTATTTTTTGTGTGGGTCCGTGAACAGTAGTGAACCCGGATGAAACGTAATCTCCATCAAAGAACCCGAAATAGGAGTTCATAGGAATAAAATAATAATTTGTTTTTAAAAAAAAAATTTTGGATAAATTTTTTTTGAAGATTTAATATTTATTAGAATGAGATTTTTGAACAAGAAAAATAAAATTATTATTACTTTCTAACAAGTTATTATTGAAAACATTAATAATTCATGAGGATACAAAAGATTATTAATTTAGATTGCTAAACTTTTGCCAAACATTTTCAACCAAATCAGCTTTTAAACGAGCATGTGTCTGTGAATCTCGAATGTCATTGCGAACGCGATGCATATTACCGGCATTCAAAGTTGTTGTCGTTTGAACCTGCGAACCTCTGCTTGACTCTCCGGTCTCGAACTCAGATGTATCATACAAAGTGTATGAAAGTCGTTCGTCTTCCACTATCATATTGTGTAGTATTACACAGGTTCTCATAATCCTTCCTATTTTTTTTTATGTCCCATAGTAGAGCTGGGTTTCTAACGATTACAAACCTCGATTGCAATACTCCGAAAGCCCGTTCGACATCTTTTCTCGTGGATTCTTGACGTTCAGCAAATAGCTCTGCTTTAGCACCTTGAGGAAGTGGGATGGATTGGATAAACGTTGACCATTTCGGATAAATACCGTCGGTAAGGTAGTACGCCATGCGATAGGTGTGGTTGTTGACCTTAAAATTAACCTTAGGAGCTCGACCTTGTAAAATGTCATCAAACACTGGTGACCGATCAAGAACATTAATATCGTTCAGGGTACCTGGTAAGCCGAAGAATGAGTGCCATATCCAAAGATCGTGTGACGCCACGGCCTCTAAGACAATTGTCGGCTTTCCCGAACCACGTGTGTACTGGCCTCTCCAAGCCGTTGGGCAGTTTTTCCACTCCCAATGCATGCAATCGATGCTTCCTATCATCCCTGGGAACCCACGAACCTCACTGACATCGAGTAAGCGTTGAAGATCTTCTGCGGTAGGTCTTCTTAGATACTCGTCTCCAAACAAATGTATTATCCCTTCGTTGAATTTTTCCAGACATAAAAGTGCAGTACTTTCCGCAAGTCGGAGATATTCGTCATTTGAATATGCGGACTGACCATATGCCAGCATTCGTATAGATGAAGTACATTTTTGAAGTGCAGAAAGCCCGTACCTTCCATGACCATTTCTTCTTTGCTCAAAATATGGAACTTCATTACTGAGACGATCGACAATGCGAAGGAACAAAGGTTTGTTCATTCGAAAACGCCTCCTAAACATCTGAGGTGGGTATGTAGGAGTTTCACTGAAATAATCGTTCCATAGTTGGTTGTGTCCTTGTTCCCGAGCTCTTTCGATATAACGTTTCTTCTTCTTGGTTGCTTGAACATCAACAATATAGTCAATTAAATCATCGACTTGTTGGTCCACCATTTCTTCAAAAATTTCATCTTCTTGATCACTAGATGAGTAAGACATTATTTGAATATCCTACAATCGAAAAAAAAAACAAAAAAAAAATTGAGGTTAAAACATAATTAAGAGTTCTTTTTAAAAAAATTTAACATATTTTTGAAACCATTATAGTTATTAAAATTTCAAAAAACAGAGTACTCCTGCGTATCAAATGTTTTAAAAAAAATTAACATAATTTTGTGTTTCTTTCTCTTATCCACATAATATCAAAAACCTTTTATTTGAAAAGGAGGTTTAGCTATTGTTTCTCCTCTACCTTCACTTCCAGCTTCAGCAGTGACCTGCAATAACATAAGCCAACAACTATTAATATATAATTAAGTTCATGTAAGCTAATGGATCATGCCATATCGTTGTGTTGAAATATGATGTAAAACATAAAGACAATAATTGTTCTTGTGTTTAAACGTGTGAACTTGAGAAAGATAGAATGTGAACTTTTTCTTGTGTTTAAACTTGAAGACACTACTTGGAAGCAAAGAAAGACATGTTCCTGTCTTAAAAGCCAAAACGATAGATTGAAAAAAATACTAAAATCAAAACCTTGTTCTTGTCTTCAACTTTTGGCAAATAGAAATCAATATTCAGAAACTTAAAAACAAAGTGAAGAACGAGATATATAGAGAAGGAGTTGTACATTCATAAACGAAACAAGCAGTGCTTTTATAAAGGGAAGGAGTTGCACATATTACATTATGGTAGTGTACCAACAAAATTGTACACTACACCCGTGAAACAAAGCTACACTACACCCGTGATCTCTCTGTACAAAACAGAAAAAGAGAGACCAATACTAGAGAGCTACACTACACCCGTGATCTCTCTATACAAAACAGAAAAAGAGAGACCAAACTAGAGACCAACTACCCGTGAACAACAACACACATACATGCCACCACCTTCAGCCTGCAACCTCAAACCCGTGACCTGCACAAAAAGAACAAAACAACAAAGTAAATAAGTTAACATCGAAGCAAGAAAAAGAACAAAACAACAAAACAATTAAAAATCACAACAAAGCAAGCAAGTTAATATATTAGACCAGATCAGATCATTTCTTCAATGAGTTTGTTTTTAAGCTCGAGTTCCTTAGCCGAGAGTTGATCCTCATTTTTGGCAAGGAGACGCTCAAGGAGCTTCTGCTTCGAAATGATTTTCTTCTCAGCTAGAATGCTCTCGACTTGGTCAAAAGCTGCTTCATTCGTGTGCTTCTTGCGTTTGGCAGCTTTGCTAGCCTTGACACCCGGAGGTCTAGCCTCTTCCTCCTCAGGCAACACCTCCCCTGGTTCCTTTCTTTTTTCTTTACCAGCATCTTTGGCAGCATCAACAGAAGATTTCCATTTTTGCTCATACCTGAGCGCTCTCCAACAGTGTTCAAGAGTGAACTTCACCGTGTAGTCATTCGAGAAGATGTCATGGGCCGTCTGCAATAGATCATTGTCATTTCTACCACTGCCTTGGTCCTTCAAAGCTGCTTCATAGCTTCCCACGAACTTACACACCTCTGCATTTACTCTTCCCCACCTCTGCTTACACTGACTCCACTCTCTTGGAGTGTTGCCACTCAGCTGAGGGCTTGAATTGAAATACTCTTCAATTCTCTTCCAAAAAGCTCCTGCCTTCTGCTCATTACCCACTATGGGATCCTTGCTGGTGTTTAACCAAGCACTAATGAGCACAAGGTCTTCTCTAGTTGACCACTTCCTCTTCAAAAGCGATGGTTTCACTACCCCCGGAGAGCTAGCCTCACCATACTCTAAGTCTATTGATGGACTGGTCTGAGAGGCTAGAAGGTTAACAAACCCGGGAGAGTTTAGGGAGAAAGGATTCATTTGGTTTAGGGTTTACGTTTGTGTTTTTAAATTTAAGTGATTTTTAGAAGTTGGTCGAATCTGTTTTTGTACTAGAAGGGAGAGTTAATGAAATTTATTTTATTGGTGAGTTTAGTTGAAACTTAACTTCTACGAGTTAATTAAAATCTACTAACACCAAGCATTCAATACACATCAACTCAGTAGGGAAAATATTTAAGTTATGTGATTTTTAGTCCTATTTTCAAGTCTACTTCGTACTACCATCAGAGATTTAATGTGATTTTTAATCCTACTTTCGACTCTACTTCGTACTACCATCAGAGAGTTAATGTGATTTTTAGTTCTACTTTCAAGTCTACATTAAGCAAAAGAGACACACAGCAACCAACCAACAAATACAATTAATGAAAATTTATTCAGTTCAAGAATACTTTTAAGTCTACCTACCCGTCTACTTTTAAGTCTACTATATTTCACTTAACCAACCAACAGATAGAATTATGATTCATAATTCAAATGAGAACATCTGACTTTTACCTTCTGGTTTCAGTCAAAGCAGAGCCTCTCGAGGTCAGCCATGCGCACGGTGAGGTACTCTACCTGCTCAGACAGGTTTTTAACCTGCTCCTGCATACTCATACGAAAACGAACATGTATTAATGACAAAAAAATTGAACTAATAAGTACTTAACTATACAAACAAACAAACAAATGTACTTAACTAACCTCCAAGAATTCAATCTGTTTGTTCATAGTCGGGATACACTTGATCACCTGTTCAACATCCTCCACACGCTTAGTCAGCTTCTCGATCTCCTCTTGAACACCATGTACCCAAGGCTGGCGATAATGTAACCCATCACCCTGTTACGAAAATATAAACAAAGAAGTTAGAACCTTAATTACAATTAATAGTCATGAAAGAACATATTCGAATTTACTACATTACCTTGTAGTTTATGCATACAAAGAACCGCTTCCCAGGACGACTATCATAGTCATCCATCCCCCGCACTTGGTCAACTATCCTGCCACCACAAGGACACCTTCGGGGAATACCATACTCAGAATCGGCCACGTATCCTAGAGTCTCGTTATACTCTTTTTGCCTCTTTCTTCCTCTTGTCTCTTCTGCAGGATCCATCTGTCGTAGTCAAACAAGTGATTAAGCTAACAAGTTAGACAAATCAGTTATTGAATAATGAAATTACACTAAATCGAAACAACTTTACAGTTTAAAACCTTTACTGGAAACCCCCAACCCGATTATTGAACCCTAGAATGAAAGCCCCAAATGAAGACTAAACCCTAAATCGAAAACACTACTCGATTGCAAATCCCCGAGTAAAGAACCCTAAATTGAACCCCCAAGACGATTTAGAACCTTCAGACGAAGCCCCCTACCCGATTATTGAACCCTAGATCGAAAGCCCCAAATGAAGACTAAACCCTAAATTGAAAACAATACTCGATTGAAAATCCCCGACTAAATAACCCTAAATAGAACCCCCAAGACGGTTTAGAACCTTCAGACGAAGCCCCCTACCCGATTATTGAACCCTAGATGAAAAGCCCCAAATCGATTTAACTTCCCCGAGATCGATTTCAACCCCAAAACCCGTAAAAGAAACCGTGAATCTACTAGAAGCTCACCTGAATTCGTCGAGGAGAAGGTTCGACGTCGATTGAATGGGCTGAATCACCGGTTTCGCCTTCGGACATGAAATCGCCTCCGAGGTCTCGAAACCCTAGCTTTGGGAGAAAGAGGAACAAATGAAAAAAAAAAACACGATACCTCTTTTCTTCGTCAACACGAGCCGCGGGAGAAGCCAATCAAGGCGAAACACGTGGCGTGAACTCCTCTCCCCGGGGTTTAGTAGAGTGAACCGGATCACGCGATTTTACCCATTTTGCATTTATTTTTAAGCTCAAAATCCTCTGAACCCGAGCCCATGAACCTGTTATGAACCTTAGCTGTGGACGCTCTAACATGTATAATAATTAAAGAAAATTCACACGTAGGGACGACTTGTCAAAAATTCAAAGGAATTTCAGCTTCCACGTACCATTCCATTAATTTACTACTAGTTTTTCATGTCCTAAAAATTTACCATTAGTTAGTAATATTAAGATATATTTGGTGGAAAGTGTAATTTAAGTGTTGAGATTCATGCCATGGACTAACGATGATTCAGTTACCAAATTCAATAGTAATAATTTAAAAGTCTGAAGATCAAATACTTGTGTTATTTAATCCTTCACCGGTTACCTACCTATGTAACTATGTTTCCTAGGTTTCCTCTCAAACAGGACTTGTCATATCTTCTTTGAAAAGAATCAAACACGAGAGTCATATGTATAGTTTAATCTGATCCAACTCACTTTCTTAATGTCTCTCTTCTTGCTATCGAGATTGTTCGACTTTAATCTATTAATTTTGAAATATTCACATAAGGAAGGCTGGAATTATGATGTGTTGCTTGCATTTTCTTAAATGCCCCAACATCTAACTTGCAAGAGTGATAAAGCAGATCCAATAACCAGAGTTTCCGAAAAAAGAATAGTTTACTGAAGTTTCTTGCTCTTACCTTTAGCATATTCTTTGCTAACAGCGTGCTCAAGACTCAGGAGTGACCCGTCTTGACAACCTTCTGTGAGTTTTAGGAAAACAATTTATCGTTTTTTATTATCTATTTATGTCAAATGTGTTCATTGTTAAGATTTTTGAGACTAGTTTGATCAACTTTTGACCAAAACAAAAAGTTTAGTCAGCTATGATTTGATCCTCAATCATATAAACGGGTAAAATGAATAGTCGTATATGGGTAAGATGTCAAAACAAAAATAGTCGTATATGAACACTGATTTGTAAAGATAATACACTTGTGATTTTATATTTCTAGTTTTTTGTTTATCAACTTTTTTATTAGGTGACGATTCGACTTTCTTTAGGAAAAATAAAATAAAGAAACGACAATGTTAGCTTTTTGAGTTCTCATTATTATTTTGGAATATATGTCAAAATTGAATTAATAATTTATAATCATGAAAAGTTGGCATATTTTTTTTTAATAAAAATAATATGATTCTATATTTCTAGTTTTTTGTTTAATTAACAACTTTTTGATTAGGTGAAGATTCAATTTTCTTTAGGAAAAATAAAATAAAATAAAGAAATGACAATTTTAGCTTTTTGAGTTTTCAGTATTATTTTGGAATATATGCCAAAATTGAAATAATAATTTATAATCATGAAAATTGTTCGCATATTTAAAAAAATAATAATTAAAAAGCGAACATGGTCGACAACAAATAATTTGAATATAATTATATAACATGGAAATTAATAAGGTTATTCAAGAACATTGAGAGAGGTATTATTGTAGTTTAGGATATTTAAATGTAGATCTAAATAGCCGACATATGCATGTATGGTCGGCGCGTGTCGGCCGTTGAAGTCGGCAAACCCTCAACTCTCCCTCCAATACCGTCCAAACATTTGTTTTATTCTTTGCTTTAAGTAACAGTAACAGTTTCTTTTATTACTAGTTAACAACTGTAACAACAATAGTACAAGATGTGTGAACCTTTTAAAGAGTTATAAATTATTCTCTCCATTTATTATATAAGTATATAGTTTAAATATTGCAGTTTCATTATAAAATCAAATGGTTTTACTTAATAATATTTAATTTATTTGGTTGTAATAGTTGAAAAATAAAATACAGATAAAAGAAAAAAAATATTATTATTATTTATTTATATGAGATGAAACGGTATTAATATGAAATGGACAAAAAAATGTATAGCAACTAATTTAAGTTTAAAATCATAATTCATTAAATTAGTGTCTGCAATTTTTATAGCAGTTAATATATCTAAAATGCAAACTCTTTTCTATTTTTTTTTTAAATATAGACAAAATTTTAGAATTCAAATAATCGATAACTGTAAGTTAAATATATAAAATTAAAATCGAACAGAGAATTTTTTTTTTTTCGAACAGAGAAATTTAATAATTTCATATGCTAACAATCTTTTCAAAATACTTTAAAGTGCTAACCAGCTAAGTCATATACTTCAATTAATACTAATAACTAGTACATTTGTTAAGAAAGATATAGTTTGCTAATTACTTAACACTCTATCATGCTTGTTTTGTGTAGTTCATGAGAAAGGAAAATGAAAAGGAGAGCTTTTAATTAAAGACGTGTTTATTAAATGTCGGTGAAAAATGGACCTCTCATTACCTTCACCATTCATATACTTCGACCGAGCCAATACGTCAATAGCTGTTTATTCTACATCACATATTAATTATTATCACTCGACGACAAAAAAAAACACACACACTATATATCATCTACAAAATTAGAAATTTGAAAATTCTAACCAAATCTTTTTGTTTAGTACTGTAATCAAATCATTTCAAAATTTGAAAACTTACATTGCATTTTGCATAAGAAGACACCGTAATGATTTTATTCTAATCACATTTAGAGATTTGACGACGATAATGATGTTAAAAAAACCATGATTATGAGTATCTTAAGAGGCTTTGTGTGTTCTAATAATTAAAATGTCCCCAAATAATACCGTTGCTAATACAAAATCTAAAATCATTTGAAAAAATAAAAAGAGTATTTAAGTAAACAAGAACAGAATCTTTTGAACTAAAATAATACTTTTACTTAGAAGTAATATAGAAAACAAATCTCTTTGTGTGTACTTGTAACCTCGCAACGTTTGGCTTTATTTTGACTTCAGAATAACTTCTCCTTTCTTTTCTTCACTAATATATTTATTTATTTTTTCTCTTCAATCTTTTTTTTTGTATCAATCGGTGGAACCAGCCATAGCCAAAAGCTTCCTCCTCTCTCATTTGTTGAGATCGAGAGAGACTTGTCTTGATAACTTCAAATCATACCGTCCGTAGAAACTACCTAGAAACAGCATCTCAAGAAGAAGTATATATCATTAGACTAATGCCTGATGCTCTTCTTTTGATCACCTCTGCTTAGTTTATGATCTGACTCATCTTTTTTCTGCCTACTTTGATCAGATGCAGATCAGTGATTCATGTTTGGTATGTTTTGTTCCTCTGTTTTCACCAGTTTTTTTTTTATGCTCATCTGAGTATTTTTTTTTTCTTTTCTTGGAAATGAACTAGATTGGATTTGATTCTTGTTTCTTGTGTTCTGATTTGTTGATGTTTCTTTTATCTGTTACTTGACATCCAAGAATCTTCTTTGTCTATTTATGGGGTTTGGTATCTTGATGATATATTTTTATCTTCTTGGCTCTGTTTCATATTTATTTTTATTTTTTTTTCTGGACACAACACATTGCTGTTGAGAAAAACACTGACCTGGTTTGTTTTCTATATAATGATTTAGCTAATCACTGATTCTTTTTTTTTTAACCTTTTTTGTAGTGTTGAGTTTTAAACCTACAGAACTGTTGTCATAAATATATACAGCAAGATATATTGAAACAATGGATGCTAACGAAGTTGAAGAAAGTTTCTTTGCCCCTGGTGACGCCAAGGTATCTGAATCAGACTCTTTTTTTTTTTCTTCCCAATAAGTTTTTTTTTTTGGGTCAACTCTTCTTTATAGATAGTTTCTCTTGAGTTCGTTCACCAAGACATTATAAGATTCTTTATCCTGTATCTAGATGTCTATATGTATCTTGTCTTGCATTGATCCAGTTACTACTATGTATCTTTACTTCTAGTTCTTGATTTTTTTGATTACAAGTGTTAAGGAGTGGCTAAAATATTCTTGTTTTTCAGCTACATGGAGAAATGTGCAACGCCCTTTCAGTGATCTACTGCAAAATCATGTCTATTTTTCCATCCCTTGAAGCTGCTCGGCCAAGAAGCAAATCTGGAATACAAGCTTTGTGTTCTCTTCACGTGGTGTTAGAAAAAGTAAAGAACATTCTACGCCATTGCACTGAATCTAGTAAACTATATTTGGTAAGCTTTCCTTTTTTATTTATATCTTTCTTGTGGAGACTCTCTAGCTAACCAACAAAAGGTGGTTTGATATGTAGGCTATAACAGGAGATTCAGTAGTTTTGAAATTTGAAAAAGCGAAAACTTCTCTTATAGATAGCCTTAAGCGTGTTGAAGACATAGTCCAACAGTCCCTTGGCTCTCAGGTAGTTTTACTTCTCTCTTAAGCTTATCTCTAGTGTTTAGTGCTTTTTTTGACATTTAACTTTTGCAGATATTGGAGATTTTGATGGAGCTAGAGAACACTCAGTTCTCACTTGATCCATCAGAGAAGGAAGTTGGTGATCAAATCATTGGATTGCTGCAACAAGGAGGCAATTTTGAGAGCTCATCTGAGAACACTGAGCTTGAGGTTTTCCATCAAGCTGCTACTAGACTAGGCATCACATCTTCAAGAGCAGCTCTATCAGAACGTAGATGCCTCAAGAAGCTCATTGAGAGGGCAAGAATGGAGGATGACAAGAGGAAAGAATCAATTGTAGCTTACCTCTTACATCTCATGAGAAAGTACTCAAAGCTATTCAGAAGTGAGATGTGGGATGACAATGATTCTCAGGGGAGTAACTCATTGCCTTGCTCACCAACTGTTCAAGGCTCTCTTGACGATGCTCCAGGACGTGCTTTTGACAGACAGCTCTCTAAACTGAGCTCCTTCAACTTCAGACCATGTAGTAATAACAATAGAAGATCTGTGCAGATGTCTGTTCCACCAGATGAGTTAAGGTGTCCTATATCATTGCAGCTTATGTATGATCCTGTCATCATCGCTTCTGGACAAACGTATGAGAGAATCTGTATTGAGAAATGGTTTAGTGATGGACACAACACATGTCCCAAGACTCAGCAGCAACTCTCTCATCTATGTTTGACTCCTAACTACTGTGTCAAGGCTTTAATCTCGAGTTGGTGTGAACAGAACGGTGTTCAGGTCCCTGATGGACCTCCTGAGTCTCTAGACCTAAACTACTGGAGGCTGGCGTTGTCTGTGTCCGAGTCCACCGACACAAAAAGTGTTGGTTCTTGTAAGTTTAAGGATGTGAAGGTTGTTCCTCTGGAAGAAAGTGGAACTATTAAGGAGGTATCATGTGAGTTGGAATACCAGGAAGCTGAAGTTACACTTGTTGAGAGATGTACTGATCTGTTAACCACTTTGAGTGAAGTGGATACTTTGAGAAAGAAATGTAGAGTTGTTGAGCAGATAAGAGTGTTGCTAAAGGATGATGAGGAGGCTAGGATTCTCATGGGGGAGAATGGGTGTGTTGAAGCTTTGCTTCAGTTTCTTGGAGCAGGTCTCAGTGAAAAAAATGATTCAGCTCAGACAGTTGGAGCCATGGCTCTCTTTAACTTGGCTGTGGACAACAACAGGTATGACTTAACTTATGTTTAATGTTCAGACAAAATTGAGTAGCCTGCGGGTTCGGGTAGTTCGGTTTTCGCCTTTTCGGTTAATTCGGTTCAACATAAATCTTACCAAAACATTGTTTGGTTCGGTTTTCAGTTAATTCGTTTCAACATAAATCTTACTGAAACATAGTTTGGTTTGGTATTTGGTTAGCTCGGTTTTTGAAAATCTTGCAGAAGTTTTTGATTTCAGTTATTTTTTTTGTTTGGTTTTGTTAAAATTTTGGATAAATTCGGTTAATTTTGGTTAAATTCAGTTAGTTCGGTTCGGGTTTTGGTATGGTTTGTTTATATTTTTTTCTAAGAAATCAAAGTAACTATTACCGAACCCGAAAACCAAACATTTTAAAAAAACCTACCGACTCAAATCGAACTAACCAAAAAATTCGGTTCGGTTCAACATCCCAGCCCTGAGTTAATCTAGAGGATCTCATGTATGGTTTGTTCCTATTGTTTTTGTGACATTCAGGAACAAGGAGTTGATGTTAGTATCAGGAATCATTCCTCTACTTGAGGAGATGCTATGTAACCCACACTCCCATGGTTCAGTGACAGCACTTTATCTAAACCTCTCCTGTCTCGAAGATGCAAAGCCAGTCATAGGCTCAAGTCTAGCAGTTCCTTTCATGGTAAACCTTCTTTGGACAGAGACCGAAACACAATGCAAAGTCGATGCTCTTCACGCTCTTTATCACCTCTCCACTTACCCTCCCAACATTCCCTGCCTCCTATCTGCTGACATAGTCAACGCTCTTCAATCACTCACCATCAGTGATGACCAAAGATGGACAGAGAAGTCCTTAGCTGTCTTGTTGAATCTTGTTTCGAACGAGGCGGGAAAGGACGAGATGGTTTCAGTACCTGGCCTAGTGAGCAACCTAGCCACGATTCTTGATACTGGTGAACCAAATGAGCAAGAACAAGCGGTTTCTTTGCTTTTGATATTATGCAAACACAGTGAGATTTGTAGTCAGATGGTTTTACAAGAAGGTGTGATACCTTCTTTGGTGTCTATTTCTGTAAACGGGACTCAGCGAGGAAGAGAGAGGGCGCAGAAGCTTCTCACACTGTTCAGAGAGTTAAGACAGAGAGATCAAACTCATCTCACAACAACAGAACAGCATGTAGAGGTTGTTTGTCCGGAAGAGGGAGGATTCTCTGTGGCTGCAGCCGCTGTAACAGAGTCAAAACCACAGTGTAAGTCAGCATCAAGAAAGAAAATGGGAAGAGCTTTCAGTTTCTTATGGAAAAGCAAGAGCTTCTCTGTTTATCAGTGTTAGTTTGGTGTAAAGTTGTACTTGTTTTCACCTTCCTTAAAGACTTATTATAATCTCTTTTTGAAAGTCTTTGAGGACAAAAAGTTTGCTTTGTATAGTTTTTTTTTGGTAACTCTTTTGCCTTCTATGTGGATTTGCTGTGGGAGTTTTTTTTGGTTAAACTAAAAAGTAATTAAAGATCTGTGTATGTATTCATATTCACCACTTTGGGACGGTTATTACAAAAAAGTTTTTGTCAGTGGAAGTAAGCCCCGTTCTGTTGAATCCCGTTAGGGAAGTGAATTACTGTTAGATTGGCCATAATATCTTGGCTAGAGAGACAGGCTCCACACAGGTGTCTCAGCCGATAATGTCTCTCCAAGCACAAGAGTCACTCGTTACCGAGGCCGCATCTCAGCGGAATGGTGGCCCGGCGACTTTCCAGGGCCCGAGCTTTGACAAGCCCATAGCCCAATCACTTCTTCCACAGACTGTTGCTGATTATTCGATTGTTCCCTATATTTATACACTCGTGATTTCATAAACATAGCCGATGTGGGACTCGCTTGTTTCTTTCTTTTTCTTGTAAAGTTCTTTTCTTCTATTTTTAATATTAAAGGAAAATATTACACAGTTTACAAGAAGTTACAAGTCCCAGATTCATACAAACTACAATGTATATTTTTCATTAAACCAAATTAGGAACCACTTCAAATGTTTATTGGCTTACATACAATCACTGGAGGAGGCATGAAATTTATCCATAGGAGTCACAACTGAACTACACTTAAAAAGATTTGATAAGGGTTAGTTTTCTATTTTGGTTGGAATCAATACAATTTATTTGGTAAAAAACTAAAAATAATGTGTTTTATAAAATTTCACGGGTGTCAATTGACCCCGTCAATAGGCTCTACTTCCATCACTGTCTTACTTGACAATATTGAGACTTTTTTTTTTGAACAACTACAATATAGAATGCCAAGCTAAACCATATATTTCCTAAACCTTTTAGCAAAGGTGAAGTGTAGTTAAATTCGATAATAACTCTATTTCTATAGGGAAAAAAGCTATCAAGATTATTTGCTATCTAGCTTTTTAAAATCACTTTTTTTTTGTTCAATAACAGTTTTCATTAACTAAATTATCTACATTAGATTTAACTTGATATACAAACGATGAAATCTAATATCACATAGAGTTATTAAGTTAAATCTTATGCTATCTAATTGAAATATCGTTGTATTTTTCACCACAACTAACC
>CAKOAT010164043.1:660467-785131 GCA_932364175.1 Eruca vesicaria subsp. sativa | reverse complement strand
GGGGGGGGGGGGGGAGATTTTTAAAACTTTCTCAAAACATAAACAGCTTCTAACTGAAAAAGAGGGTCTTGATTCTTCACTCTCGAGTAAAAAAGATAATCGAATGCAAAGGGTTTAGAAGAAGCAGTGCCGATTCGAAATTTCTCGAGACGCCGGAGTGCGATTAGGGTTCCGTTCTATCGAATTAGACTTTAGGCTGAAGCTAAGCCAGAAGTAACAGCAGCCGACACAGCTCCGTTTCCTCGGTATGGCGAATCTCCCGATCCTTCAATTCGAAGAGAAGATCGTCGAAACAGTTGAGAACAACCCCGTCGTAGTCATCATCGGAGAAACCGGTTCTGGAAAGAGTACTCAGCTCTCTCAGATCCTCCATCGTCATGGCTACACCAAGTCCGGCGTCATTGCAATCACTCAGCCCCGTCGTGTCGCCGCCGTTTCCGTCGCCAGGTTAGTTTCCCCCTCCCTCCCTTCATTCATTCATCGATTTGAGTCTTTTGTCTTGGTTCCTTTTAACATTGTTGTAATTTGTCTTCAGGCGAGTGGCACAGGAGCTTGATGTTAACCTAGGAGACGACGTTGGTTACGCGATTCGTTTCGAAGATAGAACATCGAGCAAAACACGTATCAAGTAATATAAACATAAACATTTCCAATTGTTTAGTTAGACTGTTAGAGGCTTAGAGCATACCAATGGGAAGTTCTATGGATATATTAATATGAATATTTTTGGTTGGATTTTCCGTAGTTTTATATAGATTTATATGTATTTTGAGATCCTCAAGGGGTAGAACTCGCTCTTATGTCTTTGTTTCACTTGATTTGTTCTCCTCATTGTGGTATTTGTTTATTGCTACTCTTAGGTACCTCACAGATGGAGTTCTACTTCGTGAGAGCCTCTCCAACCCAATGCTTGATGATTACTCTGTCATCATATTGGATGAAGCTCACGAGAGGAGTTTAAACACGTAAGGATTTTTATTTATGTATGTTTCATACCTGATCTCGGTTTTATTAACTTGGTTCATTTTGTTTTTGTTTTTGTTAGGGATATTCTGCTTGGTTTAATGAAACGGTTAGTTAGAATCCGTTCGTCAAACTTCAAAGTACTTATAACCTCTGCGACACTTGACGGAGAAAAGGTTTCTCGGTTCTTTTCGGGGTGTCCTGTGTTGAATGTGCCTGGAAAGTTGTACCCTGTGGAGATTTTATATAGCAAAGAGCGTCCTGGGAGTTATATTGAGTCTTCTCTGAAAGTAGCTATTGGTATGTTCTCAAGGTCGAGTGTTTCTGTTGTAAATTTTTAGTATGATTTGGTTTAATCTTGCAACCTTGTTTGTTACTTGCAGATATACATGTTCGTGAGCCAGAAGGGGATATCTTAATCTTTATGACGGGCCAGGTCTGTTTCAGTTTTTTTTATACTCTTGTTCATTGAAACTTGGCAGAACCATTTTAGATTGTTGTGTTTCTTATTCGTATTGTATGGTTTGAAATAGGATGATATAGAAAAATTAGTATCAAAGCTGGAGGAAAGAGTGAGAAGCTTAGCAGAGGGATCATGTATGGATGCTATTATTTATCCTCTTCATGGATCTCTACCACCTGAGATGCAGGTAACGTTTTCTGGAATTTATTTCTGCAATCAAGATCTATTGGTGGTCTAAAAGGTTTTGGTAATGTTTTATTGTCATTCACTGTTTCTGCAGGTTCGTGTATTTAGTCCGCCTCCTCCAAACTGCCGGAGGTTTATTGTTGCTACAAATATTGCTGAAACTTCTCTCACTGTGGACGGGGTTGTGTAAGAAACCCGAAACCTAAATTTTTAAATTATATTTTTGGTTTTCACGTATGTACCTACCGTTTTCAATTTATGGCATAACAAAATGATACTTTCATCATGACGTTGTTAAGTCTAGTCCAGGAAATATCACTGAGTTTTGATGTCGACTTATATAGTCTAATTGATGACTGCAAATTGTGTCATCAGATAGTTTCTGATTGGTCCAGTAATCGAACCAATCAGATAGTTGTTGCTGGCTTAGTTTTGTCTTTTGCCCCTCGCTTCTCTTGGTTCACTTTAGTTTCAGTACATGTTGCTCATGATCACGTTAGTTGAAAAATGTAATTATTATGAGAATTGTCTTACACTGCGTTTTTGAATCTGCTTGTTTGGTCTGATTCTTCTGTTACTGTTGCCAAATGTTGTATTAGGATGCATCATGAAGTTTTGTGTACATTTTAAGCAAATTTTCAGATTATGTTTTGAATGTGGAGATCGATAGCATTTTCAGATTACCCTATTTTTCTATGACAGGTATGTTATTGATTCGGGGTATGTGAAGCAAAGACAATACAACCCATCAAGTGGAATGTATTCTCTTGATGTTACTCAAATTAGCAAGTAAGCAAATGAGTTCTGTTTCAGAAAATTGTAGTTCGTTTCATTAAATTATTAGATACTATACTCTATTGGTGTATAGAATGAACCTCGTAGTTGATGTCGCATTATATTGAAAACTGTACCTAGGACTAATAGTTTTTAGATAGGACCTCATGAGTTTATGCTTACTAAGGAATAACAGTTGTCTCTTGCTCTGGTTTTCATCAATATCCTAATTTGCTTATTGCATTTTGATTTTGTGGTCTATTTCACTGTGGTGTTCTACAGAGTGCAAGCTAACCAACGTGCTGGACGTGCTGGTAGAACTAGACCTGGCAAATGTTATCGATTATACCCCTTGGCAGTCTACAGGGATGATCTCCTTGATGCAACGATTCCTGAAATACAACGAACTTCCCTTGCTGGAAGTGTTCTTTATTTGAAATCGTTGGATCTTCCTGATATTGACATTCTCAAGTTCGATTTTCTTGACGCTCCATCATGTAAGTACCAATTTCTATCGGGGTTAGATGCTTCAAAAGTTCAATTTTGTGTTCTTCAAATTCGAGATATCTTATGAAATTTCCTTACCTATAATATGCAGCTGAGTCATTAGAAGATGCATTGAAGCAGTTGTATCTCATTGATGCAATTGATGAGAATGGAGCAATAACAAGTATTGGAAGGACGATGTCTGGTATGTTTATCACCTTTTTTCTTTGTTTGGGTTTTTTAAATCTAAAACTGAGCATATTCGTGGTTCAACAGAGCTTCCACTAGAGCCATCATTGTCAAGGACATTGATCGAAGCAAATGAAAGTGGTTGCTTATCTCAAGCTCTAACAGTCGTTGCTATGTTGTCAGCAGAGACTACTCTACTTCCTGGTAGGAGGTTAGTTTTGTGATATTCAGTTACCTGAGTCAGATTATGAAATGTTTCAAATCACAACAGCTGCATCAACTTGTCTCGTAATTGTTTGTGCTTGTATGACAGTAAACCTAACGAAAGGAAGAGAAAGCATGAAGAATCTGTTGATTCTAATCTTCCTGATGGATCCGGATTTGGTGACCACATTCAACTACTACAGATTTTTGAATGTTGGGACCGTAATAATTATGATATTCAATGGTGCAAAGAAAATAGTCTACAGGTTGGTAACTCCATTTTCCTTATGTATTTTCAAGTATTCCCCGTGGAAAGCATGCTGGCATCAAAATTATGCAACGTCACCAAATGCCATACTTCAGTAGGCAGTTAAATATATTATGTTCTCCGTTGGGATATCATGTTTAGTATTTTCTTATCACACAGTTCCATCCCTTTCAATTATGAGAGTTGGTGGAATTTGCTGCCTTTGTTTAGATAAACCCTTTTTGTTAAAGTTACTTTAAAGGTTCCTTTATGCCATTAAGAAGATAATTTTTCTTTTGTGTGAGAATGATTTGCAGGTGCGAGGAATGGTGTTTGTCAGAGATGTTAGACGACAACTATGTCAGATTATGCAGAAAATATCCAAAGGTTAGTTCTGTTTCATGACAACAAGTTTCAATGGAACCAGAAGAAATTATGTCAACTTTTCTTTTCTGACAAAAGTCATTAAAACTAATTGGTATTCTTGACAAACTTAGATCGATTGGAAGTTGTGGCACGTGGGAGGAAGAGCTCAAGCCGAGAGGAGTACAGGAAGTTGAGAAAAGCTCTATGTGTGGGTAATGCAAACCAAGTTGCTGAGAGAATGCTTCGTCATAATGGATTCCGAACTCTTACCTTCAAGCCCCAGCTAGTCCAGGTATTAACTTCTCTAACTGAGTATCCTTTATCTGTTTTATACTTACTCAGTGACATTGTTATATCTTATATTAATTATTCATTAACTGAGATCTATAGGAGAGAAGATTGTAAACTCTTTTTTCTTTTGAATTGATTCTAGGTGCATCCAGCATCTGTGCTGAGTACCGACCAGGACGGAATGTTGCCAAATTATGTAGTTTACCACGAGCTGATTTCCACCACACGACCGTTCATGCGCAACGTTTGTTCAGTTGAAATGTCATGGGTGGCTCCCATTAAAAGAAAGATTGAGAAATTAAATGTTAGAAGACTGAGGTAAAAAACAAACATTCCTACTTATTCATTCATGTCTTGTTCTACCTTTATTTTCCCTAATGGTTTGGATTGAGTAATGGATTGGTCTGTGCTGTTATATGTAGTGGTGGACATGATAACTCTTTCAAGGAACCTGAAGAGAAGAAGAAGAACACGGAGTTGTCTAGCAACAACAACAATGCTGAAACGCCTGCAGTTTCCGAAAGTGTGGAGAGTAGAATTGAAGCAGCCAGAGAACGGTTTCTTGCTCGTAAAGGACAAAAATAAATAGTGCTGTAAACAGAACCTCAAAAGAGAAATTAAAATCTTAACTTAGCTCAACTTTTTTTTCTTTTAAGAAAGAAAACAGTCTTGTAAGAAATAACACTTCACAATTGATGGGGCTAGCTACTTATTATTATTACGACAGTTCAATATAGAATGATAATTTGACATTCAAATAAAATGATATAAACTAAATTGAATAGAAGACAAAAAAATTGAATAGAAAAGTAAAAGGGTTTATCATTAACAATAATCAAATCATACCATAAAAACTTTACACTTTCATGCCACTAACTGGTAACCGAAATCGTGTGCTTTTTCCTCTCACAAATTAGCTGTAACAAACGTAAACACCCAAACAACAACACAACCAACTACAAATTTTATTAACAAACAGCATAAAACAAATTTACTAACAATAATAAAAAATCACATTATAGAGCAATTGCATTTATTCTCCAGCTTAGGGGGAGGTTTCAAATTATCTGCTTTATTACTAGGAACAACTCCAACGTTACCGATCATCCCTGCTTCCCCTGCATTCTCATCATTCTCTATGTGTAACTCTGTTTTCTCCTCTGTTTCCGTTTGCTTCCTGCTCGCTTTCGCGGCCTTGGAACTCTGTTTCTTCTTCTTCTTTGTTCCACCACTGCTTGTGTAACTACTACNTTACCGATCATCCCTGCTTCCCCTGCATTCTCATCATTCTCTATGTGTAACTCTGTTTTCTCCTCTGTTTCCGTTTGCTTCCTGCTCGCTTTCGCGGCCTTGGAACTCTGTTTCTTCTTCTTCTTTGTTCCACCACTGCTTGTGTAACTACTACTGTTCCCATTCGACTTTCCAAGTACTGTCACTGTTGGACGCAATACTTCTTCTTCAGTTGCCGCCACATCCCTTGCTTTGTCCATTGCTATTGATGCAGCTTGGTAGACTATGTCGTGAACAATGGAGCTGCAGAATAGTATTGTATCAGTGGCTTCTTCAAGCGTGAGGCTCTTTGGCTCTTTTTGACCTTGACACTCCACAAGTACTGTTGACTCATCTGCAGAGAGCACACAATCATGTCTAAACTCCACAAGGTTTAAGGAAATACATGTACCAAAACAGTGAGATGCCAATACCTGAAATTGCGTTTGCAGGAGTCAAGGAGCTGTGGTGATCCACAGAAGCATGTGGCATACTCTTCTCTGAGCAGTCATCATCCACTGCATCTACGTTGCCCTCTGGCTCTATAATTTTATCATGAACTCTTAAACCAGGTGTTTCAGGTTCACAACTCTCAGGCTCTATTTCTGAGGCTGTTGTGGTGAATGAACCGTGGTGAGGAGTTTCATTCACATCCTTTTCTTGTAGCTTAGAATGATCATATAGAGAGCAGTCATCAGTGGCAGTCGATGCTCCTACTTCTGACGTGCTCCTTACATGTGCCGGTGATTCGTTTATCTCCACTTTGCTCAACACAGTATTGTCTACATCATCTCCATTTTCACAAGTTCCATTCTCAATTATCACTGGATCATGCTCTGCAATGACACCAACTACATTGGTGGAAAGACCAATTGATCCACCGCTTTGCATCATCACATTGGTTTCATCACATTTCGAATCTTGGAGTTCAGGATGAGATTCTTGATGAGTTTCATCGTTTTTACATGTCATTTGAGCAGCACACACTTCAAAACTGTCTGCTGGCACAACATTTAGAGCCTGGGAGGTGTGGCTTGACACGCCGGATGTAGATGACATGCTGCTCATGAACTTGGAGTTGGTATCATACCTGTGAGTCTCCATGTCAAGTGTACTCCCGCTTTGATGTCGCACATGACTTCCTTTTCTTATAGAGGAACCATAATCCCACGATGAAGATGCAGAAGTAGTTTCTGTGGAGCTTCTAAGACTCATACTCTTATCCCTCAAATAAGAAAAGCCATCATATGATCTGGTAAAACCACTGGAGTTACTGGCTTGAGTGATTGGTGACTTCATACTCACCGATCTTTTTATAAGCAAAGGAACTCCCCTACTACCTTCTGAAGAACCAATCTTCACATCATGATGACTTTGAATATCTTTTGTCTCTGTACTCAATAGACCACAGCCAGTGGAAGATTCTATTTCATCATCTTGTTCTCCTAAAGCCCTGAAAATAGAGCTCTCGTACAAATGGTTTTGTTCTTGCTCGTGGGAATCATCACACTGCTCAATGTTTTCTCGTGTCTCCAAAACTTTTGCCTCAACCATGGCAACAGGCAGCGACTCTAGCACATCTACTGCTGGAGTTTTCTCAACGAAAGACTCCTTTTCATCAACATTCTCCTGAGACTGTGAATTTTCATCAAGAGCTCTTGTTGCTCCAGGGGAATTTTGTTCTTCCATGCAATCTGGACAAATATTTATCTCGCTTATAGTTGTTTCAGTGGCACGATAGTGGGAGCCGCATCTACTACAAACCTCCATAGTTTCAAGATCAGCCTCTTCCAAAAAGTCATTGCCTATATCAGAAACATGGTTGTTAACCTCCTCATTGACACTAGATTCGCTTTCAACAGCAAAACCTTGATCCATGTCACCAAGCTGATCACTGAAAGAACTCTCATGACTCTCATGTCTACTACCTTCATTCAGTCCATCCATAATTTCACCATGTTTCTCAGGATAAGCCAAATTTTCAAGTTCAGTTTGGGAAGCAGAGACTGGATCGCTCCCTTTAGTATCTGGCATGAACCCTATAACTTGGCTAGAACTAGAACTGCTCCCCACTGTTGCTGAAGAATGTCTTAACATTATGTGATGGTAAGATGACGAGCTACTTTTCCCAGAATAGATGCCAGTGCTAGGAAGGCTAGAAGCAAGAGGCCTAAACATGCTATGATGGCTTTTAGGATGATCCATTTGACGAAGAGCAGACTCAAACGGCCTTCTCGGTGCTGAACCAGGTGACTGTAATTTTGAAGATCTCGAAGTTCTACTATTTGGAGAAAGGCTAACTCTCTTTGAAACTGCACGTTCTGAGCTACTTACTTGAATAGACTGTATAGGGTGAAGATCCTCATCTCCAGATGATGCTACTGAGCCTTTACGCTCATGACTGAGAGATGAACTGACACTTCTGGAAGCACTAGGAGAAACAGATTGTCTGCTGCGTGTTGAAGCTGCTGCATCCCTGCCATTCCTGGATGCTGGTGAGGAGCCTCTTACATAGGATGCAGGTCGATCACCCAAAGAAGTTCGAAGATTAGGTGGCGCATCCAAGGAGAAACCAGGAATGTTTGACTGCCAACTTTTTATTTTAGGTGAAGCAGAGTTGCCTCGACTTGATCTAACAGGAGAAGTGCCCCTGCCAGGTGTCGGTGCCCTCGTGGTGGTTGAACCAGTGCTCATCCTTCGTGAAGTTGGGGTCAAAGATCTTGATAATACAGGTCCTGAGGGTTTCCCTGGTGAAGGAGAAATCCTTCTAACTGGAGTAACTGATCGTTGACCAGACGCTGGACTAGGACGACGTCCTGAAGATGGCCTTCCCCTTATCTGCTGCATATTGTTGTCAGCTCGAGGTGATGTGCTTAAGCGGTTTGGGCTTGGACTGCCTTTACTACTACGGCGTCTCTTCTCCATCTACACATACATATATATAAATGCATATTCAGCAGAGTGTATTAGGAATATTAGCAAGACTTGATTCAAGACCATCACAGTTTAACATTCAATAATAGTATTAGATGAATACCGTTGAAGATCTAGATAAAGAAGTCTGACTCTGAGGTCTCCCTCTTCTGCCAACACTAGCTGCTTGCGGCGGTTCATCATCCAATGAAGGAAAAAGTGGTGTGTCTGGAGGCGTCAACAACCTTTTCAATGATTATGCAATTGTAAGACAAAGAGATGGAACAATAGAAAAAAAAAATAAGAAAAGATCCAAGGGTTAGATATGAAAAGCTACCAATCATAATCGTTCTTATCTTCTTCTGCACTCAGCAATCTACTACTCTCTCCTTGAATAGGAATGGTAAACTCCGAAAAGTGCTTCAGTTTTGTAGCTGAGGAAGAAGATAAACGTCTAAAATTAGAAGGAAACAAATAAGGATCTTGGTGAGACAGAAATTAAAAAAAAAACTTACAAAATGCATCTTCAAGATCATCAGATGACTGAAGCAAGAAATCATCTCTTTCTTTCTCTTGTAACTCACTAAACAAGGCAAGATCTTCTTCATCTTTATCTCTGAACAGTGTCCCATACTCAATGCTGTGTCCTCGTTTATGTTTCTTCCCTGGAAGCTCCTTGCCAGGAGAGAATCTCAATGCTGGGGAAGGAGGCATCACTACTGTCCTAACTACTCAATACTTAATGGCCAATAGGAGCAGCCAGCTGTCTTTTGTGATCACATATATATCTCTCAAACTCACAACGGTCTTAAACTGAACCACCTGAAAAGAATCAATAGTCATTGGTTGCTGTAAAACAGAGTAAAGATTGTTCTATAAAAGTCAAAGCTCAGCACCATGACCTAAAGACTCAAACTTTTTTATTACAATTGTTAACTAAACAACAGAGTAAACAGAGCTAAGACTGTTCTATAATAGAAACCCAATCCTTTTGATAACTTGCTCTAACTGCAAAAAGTCTACAATTTGCATAAAGCTTGAAACTTTACCAGAAATTAAGAAGAACCCTCTTCAAGTAAAGGAAAGATCTCAGCTTTAAGGATCAAAGACTGAAACTAGTTTCCGTACAGATCAAAAGAGCAGAGACCCAAGTAAGATCGATTCAACTCTCTCTCTCTCACTTCCTTCAAAATGTTAGCTTTCTCTGAGCATTTAGTTTGCTTGCTGTGGAAGAAGAAGAAGCAAATCTTTGATTCCTTGCTCTCTCTATCTCTCTCTTGTTTCTCTGCAAACTGTCAGATTTGCTACTTTGCACAACAAAGCTGTCTTCTTTCTTCTTTCTTCTTTCTTCTCTCTCTATATGAATCTTTAGAGTTGTCTTTTCGCGAGGTTTATGTGTGTGTTAATGTGATCGTAATTAATTTTTTTTTTTCTGGGAACTGTCTGTCTGTGACCAAAGCCTCTGAATAAAGGCAGAAGAGACTACTTGGATGCAGACGAAAGAGCTCATTCTGATAACTCTCCCCTTTTTTTCTTTTTCTTTAAGACAATTACCCTAAAACCCCCCCCCAAACTTGGTAACTTTCCTAAATCGTACAAAATGTCCAAAAAGAACCCCCAATTATTTTAATATTTATTTTTTATTATTTAGCTTATTATGCATTATTTAACTCACCTATTTTGATATATTAGTACAAAATGCGTTATCTCTATAATATTATTTGAGAAGTCACTTTCTTAGGTGTCGCGCTCACGTTAACTCTCACGCTGGTTGATTACTATGATACCCTAATGAATTAAAAATATATTTAAATATTATTTTCCTTTTTAAAATTTTCCAAATAACAATATAAAATAAAAAGGAAATATTTATAAAATTTACAAAAATATTTAAAACGAAAAATAAGTATATATATAATATGGTTTCAAAAAAAGGAAAGTTTACAAAATAGTAATATTTAACTTAAATATATTTTTAAATAACATAAATTATACTTTTAAGTAATAAAATACCTTATATCTCTATCTTCTTAGATGAAAAAAATATTTGTATATAATGTGTTTTCATTAAAAAAGTTCATACAAATAATCTTGATATTAGAAAAGAAATATTTTTCTTTAAAAAATAATTTAAACAATAAAATATATATTTTCAAATTAATTATTTTTTGATATATCTATCTATTTTATTAGATGATTACATAAAATAATTAAGTAACATAAACTGATATATGTTTAATTGACAAAACAATGATAATTAGTATTATTGAAATATTGTTTTAGTATATTTATTTGATTATAATATCTTACAATTACAGCAAAAAATATAAATTATATTTTACTTATATAAGATAATTTCTCAAAAAAAATCACATTTTTACTGCATATTTAATAGATGTTAAAAACAAAACTAAAAATAAATTTAATAATAAACATCTTTTGATCAAATAACTACAACTCTTTTAATATATCATAACACTATGATTTAACAAGGTAGATATATTATAATTAATAGTTAAAATTATCTTAATAACTCTTTTGATGTTTAATTTTCTGTTTTTATGTTTGTGGAATTTAATATTACCATAATCTAATACTTAAAGCAAATCAGAATTCCTTATTTTTAAAATTATTTAAAATAAATTTCAGTTTATCATTCAATCAATCTATGGCATAAATTATTTAGAATTTATTAAATATTTTGATTATTGTAAATATTGATATGTGTTCATAAGCTTTCAAAAATTTATTATTACTTATGTATTTAGAATCAGACACTTTAGTTTTTCTTTTTTTCGTTCTAAGCACAAAAAATCTTAAAATACATAATCTTACTAAGATATACTTATATTTCGTAGATAACAACCAACATAAATGTAAATAAAATAATTAATCAAAAAATTAAGATATTTAGAATAAAAAGGATTATAGTTGAATTCATAGAAATAGAAAGAATCTAATATATATATATATCCAAATGATAAAACTAACTAAATATAATATATATAAAATTATAATAACTAAAATAATATAATATTATTAATACAAATTATACATACAAACTATAAATTAATATAAAATTTAAAGTAAATATCAATCAACTATTATAATATATTTATTTCTTAAATATTTAAGCCCGTGCATGAGCACGGGAAAATCACCTAGTATTATAATATCACAAGATTATCGTTGATATAATCATATATGCAGTTGGTGCCTAATGAAGTCATTAGTTACTACTTCTATGCTCCCAACTCGGAGCAATTTTTCTAAAGGATTTGTTTTGTTTCATATCAAACAAGTGGGGTTGTTGCACATTTTTTTAAGTTTGAGGGGTTTTCTATAAATATTGCAAGAACCGAGTATCTTTTGTTTTTCAGGTGGCATAAATTTTTTGATCCAGCTATTTATATATGTTCCACGTAAATTATGAAAGGACTTGACTCCAACTAATGAGGTCAAGGTTCACTAATACGTAGTTATGGATTTTATCTCTTTTATTATTGGTCTACTTATGGCGGTATTTATAACTGATTATGTAATTCAAATAGTGGAGATGTCTTTTATTTGTGCCATTTACGACTAAAACAATGTAAAATTAGTTTATAAGTTGACTAGCAATTTTTTTTCATTTATGATAACAGAAAACTCCCTATTTAGTAGTAAAGAAAATATTCAAGTGATGATTTTAATATTAGCAATATAGAATATTTAATTTGATATGGTAGTCTTCAACATATGTTTATAGAAAGTCATATCACTGTATAAATTAATGGTTACATTTATTATTTTTCTTATCATCATTTATTTATATATTCTTAAATAATTTTCTATACTTTAGAAAATTTATTTTTCATAATTCCAGATCCGAAGTTCCGTTAGTTATTCCAATTTAAATAATAAAGTCGAGACACAAGGGAACTAATCCCTCTCCATTAGGCTACTAACACTTTGGTACTAATACATATACAAGGTTTCTTGCTCGTAAAGGACAGAAATAAATAGTGCGCTGTAAACAGAACCTCAATCAGGATTTAACATCACCAACTTAGCTCGATTTTTTTTTTTTTTAAAGAAAGATTAGAGTTTGCTTTTTGTCTTGTAAGAAATTATACTTCACAATTGATGGTCTGCTTTTTATTACAACGACATTCAAATAAATTGAATAGAAGACGGAAACTAAATTGAATAAAGAGGTAAAAGGGTTTATTAGTAATAATATTCAAATCATACCATAAAAACTTTACAATTTCATGCCACTAACTGGTAACCGAAATCGTGTGCTTTCCCTCTCACAAATTAGCTGCAACAAACGTAAACACCCAAACAACAACACAACCAACTACAAATTTATGAACAAACAACATAAAACAAATTTACTAATAATAATAAAAAAAAATCACATTATAGAGCAATTGCATTTATTCTCCAGCTTAGGAGGAGGTTTCAAATTATCTGCTTTATTACTAGGAACAACTCCAACGTTACCGATCATCCCTGCTTCCCCTGCATTCTCATCATTCTCTATGTGTAACTCTGTTTTCTCCTCTGTTTCCGTTTGCTTCCTGCTCGCTTTCGCGGCCTTGGAACTCTGTTTCTTCTTCTTCTTTGTTCCACCACTGCTTGTGTAACTACTACNTTACCGATCATCCCTGCTTCCCCTGCATTCTCATCATTCTCTATGTGTAACTCTGTTTTCTCCTCTGTTTCCGTTTGCTTCCTGCTCGCTTTCGCGGCCTTGGAACTCTGTTTCTTCTTCTTCTTTGTTCCACCACTGCTTGTGTAACTACTACTGTTCCCATTCGACTTTCCAAGTACTGTCACTGTTGGACGCAATATTTCTTCTTCAGTTGCCGCCACATCCCTTGCTTTGTCCATTGCTATTGATGCAGCTTGGTAAACTATGTCGTGAACAATGGAGCTGCAGAACAGTATTGTATCAGTGGCTTCTTCAAGCGTGAGGCTTCTAGGCTCTTTTCCATCTGCATACTCCACAAGAACGGTTGACTCATCTGCAGAGAGCAAGAAACCATGTCACAAGGTTTCAAGAAAAATAAATGTAACAAAACAGTAGTAAAAGCACGGTGTGATGCCAATACCTGAAATTTCGTTTAGAGGAGCCAAGGAGTTGTGGTGATCCACAGAAGCATGTGGCATACTCTTCTCTGAGCAGTCATCCACTGCATCTGCGTTGCCCTCTGGCTCTGGAATTCCATCATCAACTCCTACACCAGGTGGTTCGGGTTCACAACTCTCTGGCTCTATTTCTGAGGATGAACCGTGGTGAAGAGTTTCTTTTCCATCCTTTTCTTGTACATTAGAGTGCTCATAAGAGCAGTCATCAATGACAGTTGATGCTCTTACTTCTGATGTACTCCTTATATGTGCCGGTGATTCTCTTATCTCCACTTTGCTCATCACATTATTGTCTACATCATCTCCATTTTCACAAATTCCATCTTCACTTATCACTGGATCATGCTCTGCTAGGACACCAATTACATTAGTAGAAAGACCAATTGATCCATCGGTTTCACGGAAATCAGCATTCAACACATTGGTTTCATCACATTTCGAATCCTGGAGTTCAGGATGAGATTCTTGATGAGTTTCATCGTTTTTACATGTCATTTGAGCAGCACACACTTCAAAACTGTCTGCTGGCACAACATTTATAGCCTGCGAGGTGTGGCTTGACACGCCGGATGTAGATGACATGCTGCTCATGAACTTGGAGTTGGTATCATACCTGTGAGTCTCCATGTCAAGTGTACTCCCGCTTTGATGTCGCACATGACTTCCTTTTCTTATAGAGGAACCATAATCCCACGATGAAGATGCAGAAGTAGTTTCTGTGGAGCTTCTAAGACCCATACTCTTATCCCTCAAATAAGAAAAGCCATCATATGATCTGGTAAAACCACTGGAGTTACTGGCTTGAGTGATTGGTGACTTCATACTCACCGATCTTTTTATAAGCAAAGGAACTCCCCTACCTTCAGAAGAACCAGTCTTCACATCATGATGACTTTGAATATCTTTTGTCTCTGTACTCAATAGACCACATCCAGTGGAAGACTCTATTTCATCATCTTGCTCTCCTAAAGCCCTGAAAATAGAGCTCTCGTACAAATGGTTTTGTTCTTGCTCGTGCGAATCATCACACTGCTCAATGTTTTCTCGTGTCTCCACAACTTTTGCCTCAACCATAGCAACAGGCAGCGACTCTAGCACATCTACTGCTGGAGTTTTCTCAACAAAGGACTCCATTTCATCAAAATTCTCCTGAGACTGTGAATTTTCATCAAGAGCTCTTGTTGCTCCAGGGGAATATGTTTCCACGAAATTGTGTTCCTCCATGCAATCTGGACAAATATTTATCTCGCTTATAGTTGTTTCAGTGGCACGATAGTGGGAGCCACATCTACTACAAACCTCCATAGTTTCAAGATCAGCCCCTTCTAAAAAGTCATTGCCTATATCAGGAACATGGTGGTTAACCTCCTCATTGACACTAGATTCGCTTTCAACAGCAAAACCTTGATCCATGTCACCAAGCTGATCACTCAAAGAACTCTTATGACTCTCATGTCTACTACCTTCATTCAATGCATCTACCATGCCAAAGGAAGTAATTTTTTCTCCATGCTTATCAGGATAAGCCAACTTTTCAAGTTCAGACTGGGAAACAGGGACTGGATCGCTCCCTTTAGTATCTGGCATGAACCCTATAACTTGGCTAGAACTTGTATTGCTCCCCACTGTCGCAGATGAATGTCGTAACATTAAGTGATGGTAAGATGACGAGCTACTTTTCCCAGTATAGATGCCAGTGCTAGGAAGGCTAGAAGCAAGAGGCCTAAACATGCTATGATGGCTTTTAGGATGATCCATTTGACGAAGAGCAGACTCAAACGGCCTTCTTGGTGCTGAACCAGGTGACTGTAATTTCGAAGATCTCGAAATTCTACTATTTGGAGAAAGGCTAACTCTCTTTGAAACTGCACGTTCTGAGCTATCAACTAGGACAGACTGTATAGGCTGAAGATCCTCATCTCCAGATGATGCTACTGAGCCTTTACGCTCATGGCTGTGAGATGAACTGACACTTCTGGAAGCACTAGGAGAAACAGATTGTCTGCTGCGTGTTGAGGCTGCATCCCTGCCATTCCTGGAAGCTGGTGAGGAACCTCTTACATAGGATGCAGGTCTATCACCCAAAGAAGTTCGGAGATTAGGTGGCGCATCCAAGGAGAAACCAGGAATGTTTGACTGCCAACTTTTTATTTTAGGTGAAGCAGAGTTGCCTCGACTTGATCTAACAGGAGAAGTGCCCCTGCCAGGTGTCGGTGCCCTCGTGGTGGTTGAACCAGTGCTCATCCTCCGTGAAGTTGGGGTCAAAGATCTTGATAATACAGGTCCTGAGGGTTTCCCTGGTGAAGGAGAAATCCTTCTAACGGGAGTAACTGATCGTTGACCAGACGCTGGACTAGGATGGCGTGCTGAAGATGGCCTTCCCCTTATCTGCTGCATATTGTTGTCAGCTTGAGGTGATGTGCTTAAGCGATTTGGGCTTGGACTGCCTTTACTACTACGGCGTCTTTTCTCCATCTACACATAAATATTCAGAACAGTGAATTAGGAACTGCAGTGAGTCTTGATTCAAGAGCATCACTGTTAACATTCAATAATAGTATAGGATGAATACCGTTGAAGATCTAGATAAAGAAGTCTGACTCTGCGGTCTCCCTCTTCTCCCAACACTAACTGCTTGCGGCGGTTCATCATCTAATGAAGGAAAAAGTGGTGTGTCTGGAGGCGTCAACAACCTTTTCAATTGATTATGCATTTGTAAGACAAAAGAGTTGGAACAATAGGAAAAAAATAAGAGAAGATCCAAAGGGTTAGATATGAAAGCTACCAATCATAGTCGTTCTTATCTTCTTCTGCACTCAGCAATCTACTACTCTCTCCTTGAATAGGAATAGTAAACTCCGAAAAGTGCTTCAGTTTTGTAGCTGAAAAGTACAAAATTAGAAAGAAACAATTAAGGATCTCACCACAAATAACATACATCCAAATGAAAACTAATCTTGATTTGCAGCCAGCATAAAAAACTTACAAAATGCATCTTCAAGATCATCAGATGACTGAAGCAAAAAATCATCTCTTTCTTTCTCTTGTAACTCACTAAACAAGGCAAGATCTTCTTCATCTTTATCTCTGAACAGTGTCCCATATTCAATACTGTGTCCTCGTTTATGTTTCTTCCCTGCAAGTTCCTTGCCAGGAGAGAATCTCAATGCCGGGGAAGGAGGCATCTCTACTGTCCTCTAAGTACAACCTCGAAAAATGCACAAGTCACTCCTGGCCAATAAGCGTCTTTTGTGATCACATATCTCACAACGGTCTTAAACTGAACCACCTGAAAAGAACCTATAGTCATTGGTTGTTGTAAATAAGAGCAGCTTCTAGAGTCAGAAAAGTCAAATCTTAACACAAAGCTTAGCAGCATGACCTAAAGACCCAAACTCTTTTTTGTTACAATTGTGAAATAAACAACAAAGTAAACAGAGTTAAGACTGTTCTATAATAGAAACCCAATCCTTTTGATAACTTGCTCTAACTGCAAAAAGTCTACAATTTGCATAAAGCTTGAAACTTTACCAGAAATTAAGAAGAACCCTCTTCAAGGAAAAGAAAGATCTCAGCTTTAAGGATCAAACACAAAGTCCTCAAAGTCTGAAACTAGGTTCCGTACAGATCAAAAGAGCAGAGACCCAAGTAAGATCGATTAATTTCCTCCTCTGTGTGCTTTCTCTGAGCATTTAGTTTGCTTGCTGTGGAAGATGAAGAAGCAAATCTTCGATTCCTTGCTTTCTTTCTTTATTCCTGCAAAACTGTCAGATTTGCTACTTTGCACCGCAACAAAGCTGTCTTCTTTCTTCTCTCTCTCTATATGAATCTTCAGAGTTGTCTTTTCGCGAGGTTTATGTGTGTGTTAATGTGATCGTAATTAATTTTTGTTTTTCTGGAAACTGTCTGTCTGTGACCAAAGCCTCTGAATAAAGGCAGAAGAGACTACTTGGATGCAGACGAAAGAGCTCATTCTGATAACTCTCCCCTTTTTTTCTTTTTCTTTTTTTATTTACGACATTTACTGTAAAACCCCTAAACTTGGTAACTTTCCTAAATTCAAAATGTCCGAAAAAGAACCCCCAATTATTTTAATTATCAAGTCATCATATTTTATCATAAAATCAGATTTTATTTTAATGTTTTTTATATGACCAACTATAATAGTTTAATATTTAATTTGTATTCTCTTAAGTTTGTTAGCTAATAAATAAATTTCATGCTTATGCATTATTATTTTTTTTCAGGCTTATGCATTATTTAACTTACCAATTTTACTCTATTATTACAAAATGTGTTATGTTATAATATCACAAGATCATCGTTGATATAATCATATGCAGTTGGTGCCTAATGAAGTCATTAGGTACTACTTCTATGCTCCCAACTCGGAGCAATTTTTTTAAAGGATTTGTTTTGTTTCATATCAAACAAGTGGGGTTGTTGCACATTTTTTAAGTTTGGGGGGTTTTCTATAAATATTGCAAGAACGGAGTATCTTTTGTTTTTCAGGTGGCGTAAAATTTTGATTGATCCAGCTATTTATTTATGTTCCACGTAAATTATGAAAAGACTGACTCCAACTAATGAGGTCAAGGTTCACTAATACGGAGTTATGGATTTATCTCTTTTATTATTGGTCTACTGATGGCGGCATTTATAACTGATTATGTAATTCAAATAGTGGAGATGTCTTTTATTTGTGCCATTTACGACTAAAACAATATAAAATTAGTTTATAAGTTGACTAGCAAATTCTTTTCAAATTTGATAACAGAAAACTCCATATTTAGTACTCCTTCCGTTTCATATTAAGTGTCCTTTTAGATAATTTTTTCGTTACAAAAAGTGTCGTTTACGATTTTTAATGTAAAATTTATTAATTTTATTTTGTAATTTTTTTCTCTATTGTTAAAATATGCTTAGGTGTATTAATCATTGCGTTTTTATATAGGAAATATATAAAATTAATTATTTCTTTAATCTGTGTGCACAACTCTAGAATGACACTTATAATAAAACAGAAGGAATAGTAAAGAAAATATTCAAGTGATGATTTTAATATTAGCAATATAGAATATCTAATATATTAAAAGAGAAGTCACGACTCTTTTAATGCGTGATATTTAAAAATGAACTATCTATTAGAATTTATCACATTACATCTAATATATTAAAAGATAAGTCATAACTCTTTCAATATGTGATATTTGAAAATGAACCATCTACTATAATTTATCACATTACATTATTCAATCATTAATTAATAATTTTAAAATTAGTTACCTATAATTTTGGCCTTACCAAAAATTTGTATTGGACTAACAATATTTGGATAATCCATAGGATTTGTAGATAATATAATAAGACACATGATTAAATTAAATAAATATAATTTAGTGTTGTAATAGTATACATTCATAAATTAATTATTTATATATTTTCGATGAAAAACTAATATATGATATTTTTAAAAAAAGTTAATATACACACCTCATATATATATTATAATATATCAATTTAAAAGTGAAAAAAATTGTTTAAAAAGAATAAAAACAAAATGCTTCTATTAAAATAAATGAAAACAAACACCACCGATCAAAATCTAGTTTAATTTAATATGGTAATCTTCAACACATGTTTATAGAAAGTCAATCACTGTATAAATTAATGGTTACATTTATTATTGTTCTTATCATCATTTATTTATATTTTCTTAAATAATTTTCTATACTTTAGAAAAATTATTTTTCATAATTCCAGATCCGGAGTCCCGTTAGTTATTCCAATATAAATAATAAAGTCGAGACACAAGCAAACTAATCCCTCTGTATACCATTAGGCTACTAACACTTTGGTACTAATACATATACAAGGTTTTTTTTAGTTATACAAGTTAAGATAATATAAGTAGCAAATAACGATATAAAGTCAAATGACAATGCTTCGAAAATAACTAATTAACTGTGAGATCAAGACAATTCTGAACTTGTGAACTACATGTAAATAAAAATAAAATAAAATTACATACATAAAAATCTCTGGTCCTACCGGGATTGGCCAGATAAGCTAATAGTGCATATATAAAAAAATCTGTTTGCTTTTTTTATTTATTGGTTATGGTTGTGTCTTCCATGGTCTTAAATTAATTGTCAGACATTTCGAGTTGAAGACGATAAAACAAAATGTTTATGGGTTAATGCTTTTAATGTTTCTCAAATTGATATCAAATACCTTACGTAACTTACCGGCTATATATGCAGAACCGGGCCGGAGAGAAAAGTTGACACGATGGCAATAGGTATTTGACCGCATAACAAACCACTTGATGATTAAGCTTAGTTGTAAAACATATTTAATACACATTAAACAAGTAATTAAAATAAGGTGCCAAATGATTGTCTCTGGGAATCCGAATGGTGTTAGTTGACAAATGTACATTTCAATCATGTGTCTACCTTCTTTGTTGAGATGTCAACTTTATTTTTAAAATTTTCTTTTCCTCAAACACGAATGAATCTTACATTTGTCTTTCGGGTAATTAGACGTGTCAAAACTTGATTAATCGATCACATAACAATGCTGTTGTAAAAATTAAACATTACTAATGACTAAAAGGAGACGAATTCTAGCGTGAACCGTAATATACATGCATCAAGTCTTCGTTTCAAGTTAATTATCAAACTTAAATGCAAAAGATAAGCTGTGTTACTAACATCATTAAATATGAGACAATGAACATCAGTTCAGTTGTTGCAAGAGCTGATTACTACTGTACACACTTGGTGATGCTATATGGATTAAGCGCCTCCACTTTCAGAGTCTATATACTATTTTATTCACATTATGAAGTGAAAAATGTAATAAAGTTGTAACATTTTTTTATTATTTTAAACTCTATGTTAAAATGAAATATGAAGTGTTGTTGGAGATACTCTAACTTAATCATTAGAACCTTTTATCTTTTGAACGCACTTTTAAATTTAATTGACTTGTTATGTCTCTCATAGGAACTATGCACACAAGTGGTGCATATAGTCAAATACTAGTGTGACCACCAAATGCAGAGCCGGTTCTGAATTTGTAAGCTATAGATAATTTAATAAGTGTATATAAATTTCTTTTTTTACACATTTAAGGATACATATATATGTAACATTTTTAGGCTCATCGACTAATCTTTCAACACTAGCCTACTCTCAGGACAGATCCTGGTGAGTCCATGGAAGGTGAATTGGTTGAGCTAAATCTTTATCGCTGCTCCACATTCTTTCTGTATTGGAGATTACATGCACGAGCCTTGTTTTGTGGATGTCTTTCTGATCAAGATTTGTATCTGACAAATGCAGATGAACAAGTAGCTGAAGATAAAGACAACTGGATCGAGTATCGACTAAGAATCAAAGTTTTAGGCAATCTCATTTCTCAATGTGTGAATCTCCATTGCCCAACGTGCGTTGTACCGAGTTTAATCTTCACTACTCATACACTATTAGGAAAAAATAAGCTAGTTGGGCTAACAAGGCCGTTGGACTTAATACAGTTGGGCTTATTCAAGCCCATTATGCTAACATCAAAGAATTTTAATCTACAAAAAAATTGAAAATGAAAAAAAGTCAAGTCAGAAGTAGATAGAAAAGTTGACTTTTTGACCCATCCAAGACTTCCAAGTCATCACCGAGTAAACAAAAGTTTCCATTTAAAGTTTCAAAAAAAACCCCATCTCCATGCGAGGAAACTTCGACGAAGCTCACACATTCACACTCTATGCGAGACGACCGCGTTAAAACATCGGTCTCTCTTCTTCACCAATAAGATAAATAACTAAAAGTTAACAAAGCTCCCAATGAATTGAACGAAGAATCTTCACTGCTTCTTCCTTTATTTTAAAATCGTTTCCAGTATATATATATATAATAGAGTTTCTCCATGACTTGCTTAATAATTTAAAATAATAATTATCTTTCTGCATCTTCGATCTACGAGATCCCCTTGATTCTCTCTAAATCTGTCTTCTGCGAAGTAGTAAAGCTGCTGAGGTGAGTAAGTGAGTGTGTGGAGAGATTTTAGCTCAAAAAAAAAAAATGGAGAACTACTTGAACGAGAACTTCGGCGATGTTAAGCCTAAGAACTCCTCCGACGAGGCGTTGCAGCGTTGGAGGAAGCTCTGCTGGATCGTTAAGAATCCTAAACGGAGATTCAGATTCACTGCTAATCTGACTAAACGTTCCGAGGCTGAGGCGATTCGTCGTTCTAATCAGGTTCGTTGATATTCTCTCTTGCTTACTGGTTTGTTTACTGTTGGAGATCTAGTGATGATCTCTTGCGTTGAACGCAGTCCCCGAGTTGTATAGGTTTGTTGACTCACTCGTTTAACGCAGTCCCGAGTTATATTGTTTGTTGACTCACTGAGATACTGATCGTGTTCTTGTTTGTTTTTGGATGAGATCTAAGTGAGCTTGTTTTAGTATTATTCTTAGTTACTTATATTTTTAGGCTAGATTTGAAACTACAACTTGCTGTTTCTTGGACTTCACTGAAATGTTATTACTATGTAAAGAGATTGCATTAGATTATGTTTGTAATTTTAGACTAAGAGCTCAGGGTACTCATGGGACGAAACTAATATTACATGCTGTGGTTTTGGGCCTGGGATGGATTACGGGAACTTCTTGTATTCAAAAGAGAAAGAAAAAGAAAGAATGTATTAGAGGGTGCGATCATACAAGCACTAATGCACCGGATCCCATCCCATCAGAACTCCGCATTTAAGCATGTGCGAGAGTAGTACTAGGATGGGTCCCGGGAAGTCCTAGTGTTGCACCCTTTTTGAAAATTGATAAAAAAAAATAAAGAAAGAATGTATCAGTTAAAGAGATAGAGGCTTATACAGTTCGTTTGTGCTTTCTTCACATACCAATTTTTTATATTGTCTACTTTATGAATGTGCAGGAAAAGTTTCGAGTGGCGGTTTTAGTTTCACAAGCTGCACTTCAGTTCATTAATGGTGAGGATTGAAATAGACTAAGGTCCTTAGTGTTTTTTCTCAGTATGTATTTTATTTTCTATAACGAAAATGTGTTGCGGTCTTGCAGGTTTAAAGTTGTCAAGTGAGTACACAGTACCTGAAGAAGTAAGAAAAGCTGGATTTGAGATTTGTCCTGATGAGTTGGGATCGATTGTAGAGGGACACGATGTGAAGAAGTTGAAAATTCATGGTGGAACTGAAGGCATCACAGAGAAACTTTGTACGTCGATTACCAGTGGTATTGCTACATCTGAAGATCTGCTGAGTGTAAGAAAAGAAATTTATGGAATCAATCAGTTCACAGAGAGCCCCATTCGTGGCTTTTGGTTGTTTGTTTGGGAAGCCCTTCAGGATACTACGCTCATGATTCTAGCTGCATGTGCTTTTGTATCGCTTATAGTTGGGATACTCATGGAAGGGTGGCCGATTGGTGCTCATGATGGACTTGGTATAGTGGCTAGTATTCTGCTTGTTGTGTTTGTCACTGCCACGAGTGATTATAGGCAATCCTTGCAGTTCAAGGACCTGGATGCAGAGAAGAAAAAGATTGTGGTTCAGGTTACTAGAGATAAAATGAGGCAAAAGATCTCGATTTATGATCTACTCCCTGGAGATATTGTTCACCTTGGGATTGGAGATCAAGTTCCAGCTGATGGCCTTTTTCTCTCAGGTTTTTCTGTTCTTATAGATGAATCGAGCTTGACTGGAGAAAGTGAACCTATTAGTGTCAGTGTGGAACACCCATTTCTTCTTTCTGGTACCAAGGTTCAGGATGGGTCTTGCAAAATGTTGGTGACTACAGTTGGAATGAGGACTCAATGGGGTAAACTGATGGCTACATTAAGTGAAGGCGGCGATGATGAGACACCTTTGCAAGTAAAGCTAAATGGTGTGGCAACCATTATTGGTAAAATAGGTTTATTTTTCGCTGTCATTACGTTTGCTGTTTTGGTGCAAGGATTGGCTACTCGGAAGCTTCAAGATGGTTCTCACTGGGTTTGGACTGGTGAAGAGTTGATGGCGGTCCTGGAATTTTTTGCTGTTGCTGTAACAATTGTTGTGGTCGCGGTCCCAGAGGGTCTGCCGTTGGCTGTCACATTAAGTCTTGCTTTTGCCATGAAGAAGATGATGAATGACAAAGCGTTGGTGCGGAATCTGGCTGCTTGTGAGACAATGGGATCTGCAACAACTATTTGTAGTGACAAGACTGGAACTCTGACAACAAACCACATGACAGTTGTAAAAGCCTGCATCTGTGGACAAGCCAAAGAGGTTAATGGTTCCGATGCTGCTAGGAGTTTCGCCTCTAGTATCCCTGAATCTGCTGTTAAAGTTCTACTGCAATCTATATTTACCAACACTGGTGGTGAGATTGTTGTGGGGAAAGGAAACAAAACCGAGATATTGGGTTCACCCACAGAAACTGCTCTGTTAGAATTTGGGTTGTCACTCGGAGGGGACTTCCAAGAAGAAAGACAAGCCTCAAATGTTGTGAAAGTTGAGCCCTTCAACTCTACAAAGAAAAGAATGGGAGTTGTCATTGAGCTGTCTGAAGGGCATTACCGGGTTCATTGTAAGGGTGCTTCTGAGATAGTTTTAGCTGCCTGTGATAAGTACATCAACAAAGATGGTGAAGTTGTTCCCCTTGATGAAGAATCTACTAGGCACCTAGAAAACATCATCGAAGAGTTTGCTAGTGAAGCACTTCGAACTCTTTGCCTCGCTTATCTGGAAGTGAGTGATGACTTCTCATTAGAAGATTCCCTTCCAAGTGGAGGATACACTTGCATAGGTATTGTGGGTATCAAAGACCCTGTTCGCCCTGGTGTCAAGGAGTCTGTTGCGATTTGTAGAGCTGCTGGAATCACTGTAAGAATGGTAACTGGAGATAACATTACTACTGCTAAGGCCATAGCCAGGGAGTGTGGGATATTGACTGATGATGGCATAGCTATTGAAGGCCCTGAGTTCCGGGAGAAAAGTGAAGAGGAATTGCTCAAGCTAATTCCAAATTTGCAGGTGATTGTCTGCCAAACACAAGTTACTAGTATAATATAATACTCTCTTGTGCAGTCTGTGTTGGTTGTTCAGAACAACTTGATCCGCAAACAGGAAGCGAACTCCAAATTGCATTTACGTTATCTTCAGGGTTTTAACAAATTCTATAGGATATACTCTTCTACAAGGGATTCAAGCATTTATTTAATTCTTGTAGGTGATGGCTCGATCGTCGCCAATGGATAAGCATACTTTGGTGAGACACCTCCGTACAATGTTTCAGGAAGTGGTTGCAGTGACAGGTGATGGAACAAATGATGCTCCTGCCCTTCATGAAGCTGATATTGGACTTGCAATGGGAATTTCTGGAACCGAGGTGTGTCCTCAATCTTCTTTGTCCCTGTTTCACTGGTGCACACTGCACCTAAAATTCGAGTCTACATTATCATGGAAAAAATTGTTTACATAGTTCCTGTCCATTCAAGAGGAATGGAGTTCTCATACTTCATTTTCCAATTTTTGTAGGTGGCAAAAGAGAGTGCGGATGTAATCATCCTTGATGATAACTTCTCAACGATTGTCACAGTGGCCAAATGGGGCCGTTCTGTGTACATAAACATTCAGAAATTTGTTCAGTTCCAGCTGACAGTAAACGTCGTGGCTCTTATTGTCAACTTCTTATCAGCCTGTCTTACTGGTTAGTTCCAAACAACTTCTCTTTTTCTCACTGTTTCAAGAGCCCAACCATTTCCTCAAGGATTGGTAACTAACTTCTCGATTGTTACATTATCTCTCAGGAAACGCGCCTCTAACAGCTGTCCAGCTACTATGGGTTAACATGATAATGGACACACTTGGAGCTCTCGCACTAGCAACTGAACCACCACAAGACGACCTGATGAAGAGATCACCAGTGGGAAGAAAAGGAAACTTCATAAGTAACGTAATGTGGAGGAACATCCTTGGTCAGTCACTATACCAGCTTGTCATCATATGGTGTCTTCAAACAAAGGGAAAGACAATGTTTGATATCGACTCCGACTTAACACTCAACACCCTTATCTTCAACACCTTTGTCTTCTGCCAGGTAAACTTTCCACAATCTCTGAATCTTAAAAAGAAACAGCCAACATAGATCGTTCTCACAAGTATAATCTTTTTTTTTCACAGGTGTTCAATGAGATAAGCTCGAGGGAAATGGAAAAGATTGATGTGTTCACGGGGATACTAAAGAACTACGTGTTCGTAGGGGTTCTAACGTGTACGGTGGTGTTCCAAGTAATCATAATCGAGCTACTTGGTACGTTTGCAGATACAACACCACTAAATTGGAGTCAGTGGTTCGTAAGCATCGTGCTAGGGTTCCTTGGCATGCCTGTTGCTGCTGCCTTGAAGATGATTCCCGTTGGCGCACACTAAGTCTAAAATCTTGCAATATGTACTATGTGATTCCTTATTAGATGCAAACGGTACCAATTTTTTTCTATTGGCCGTGGAAGTTTGACTTCCCAAACGGTCTTTCTATTTTTTTTTGTGTTTTTTTGTTGGCAAACGGTGTTAGGTGATTTGGAAGAAGAGCATTTGCTTCGTAAATATTCGAAAAGAAGTTATTACTATAATGTGTAAGATAATATAATATAAACTTATTTATATTTTTTATAATAACAAAATTTGTGTATTGGATAGGTCTATTGAAGTGTTTATATGGAAAAAAAAAAAATTAAGAGTAAAAAAAGACTTTATTTGTTAAAGAATTTATGAAAGATAAAGCATAAAAATATAATTATTCACTTTATAACCAAAGTATGATGATAATAATAAAAGAAACAATTGTAATAGATTTTTTGTATAGGATATATTTTGATTTTGTAAAACTAACATATTAAAATTTGATATAACATAAAATGAAATAAGATAGAAAGGCTAATCAAAATATTCGAAATTTCACTATTTTAACTTGAAAGATGCATATAAAATGAAACATATACTATAATAATTAGGTGATAATCCGCACCTTCCGCGGAGTGAGTGAATTAAAAAAATATTATCTAATATCTATAGATATTAAAAATTCGAATGGCAAAAATATTAGATATAATGAAATAGATGCATTTGTTTATATAATATAATCTTGTTTTTTTTGAATTTTTTTTTGTGTAATTGGATAATTGCATTGAAGTTTATTATATGGAAAAAACTATAAGATTAAGCAAAAACTTCTTTAAATTTAGCATGAATTTAAGAAAACAAATCATAAGTTTGAATAATTATTTAATTTATAATAGAATTATGATGATATACTTAAACCAACATAGGTAATAGAAAATTTTCCTTTATATTTAGGGGCTTATATCAAGCTATATGATATATACAATTTTAAATATAAGAAAATAAATAATGTTGATTAGTTCCAAAAATCAACAAATCAATAAATAATAATTAATGAAAAATGCTTCCTAATTTGAAACTATATTATATATTGGATAAAATTAACTATGTTACATATATATTGTTTATCAGCTTCGGTTAAATGGAATAATAACGATTTGTTATAAAAGAAAGCAATATGGATTAATATAAAAGTAATCTAAAATAAGTAAAACTAATTTCTTAAAATCAATTAAATCGATTAATTTGTTATAAGGAATAAAAGGATAAATATAAAAGTAGTCTAAAATAGAAAAAATAATTTCTTGAAATTGATTATTATATGCCAATGATCAGAACTTTTTTTTTAATTTTATATTCAATTACAAAATTAAATACGACTTGAAATATAAGAAAAGAAATAAAGTTGATTGATTCTAAAAATCAACAAATCAATATATAATAATAAATAATCAATGCTTCCTAATTTGAAACTATGTATTATATATTGGATAAAATTAGAAACAAAACACTATGTATTATGTATTTTTTTTAGATTTCCAGTTTTTAGTTTAGTTTATGTATTTTATTTAAAATTAATTTATTTTTTCATTAAATAATTGTTTGTGAAAAAATTGATACATCATCATTTTTACCTGTTTAACATGATAGTTTTTTACTTGATCAACAAGTAAATTAAATTGAATGTTTTTTTGTGATATAGTATTACTTTGAAGTTTTAAAATGATGATGAGAAAACTTCAAAATTTAAAATTAATAAGCACTAATTTCAGGTTTTTTATATGATTTTTTTCTAATTCAAACCTCAAAGTTTGATAAAAAAAAGTTTCATATTTTGTCAGTTGTCACGTGCTAGTCAAAACTCACGTGCCATGTAATGCCAATGGCCAAAACAAGTAATATTCATCCTAAGGTGACTTTCAATAGGTTTTAGAAAAAAGATGACTTTCAATAGGTTTTAGAAAGAAACACACCTCTAATAACTTTTTAAAAGTCAGCTCTCCTACTTAACCCTAAGAGGTTTCAGAACTTGTAAAACCAAACTTTTTTTTTTTGAGCAAACGTAAAACCAAACCCTAAGAAACGAAGCCTATAGTAAACAAAAAAAAACCAATGGGATCAAGAAGTTTGACATCCCAAACGGCCTTTCTATTTTTTGTTGTGTTTTCATTTTTGTTAAAACGGTGTTAGTTGATTTGGAAGAAGAGCATTTGCTTCGTAAATATTAATGATATCTGGAACTTTGTTACTCATATCTTTTGATTCTTTGCTGGATACGTTTAAGCTGTGATACTTAGCCGTGGGCAGAAAATTTAGTCACATTAAAATTTTAACTATGTTCGCTATGTTTTATGATCTTCAAGATTTAATTTGGTATTAGTTTTTAAAATTTCATGAATGTGTATTCTAAAATTTTGTTGTTTAACAAGTTCACTCATGAAATTCTACTGAAGTTGATGAATTTTAAATAAATTTGTATACAAAATTATGAAAGTTATTTACTAATTTAATTAAATACTAGGTGGTTGTCCACGAATTCGCAGATAGAAATATTCATATATATTATGTATACAATATCATGAATTTTGAATAATAATTAGAAACATTAAAAATAAATTTTTTAACTTCGTATAGTTTGACAATTAATCATAAAGTTACCATAAACTTGATGTAAAAATAACAGATGAATATTTAGTAATAACAAATAATTGTGAAAATTGTATTATATATGTAATTATCACATTAATTTTTTCAACATATATTATGCATCTTCGTCGGCCCCTTCTTATTTTTCTCGTAATCATTTCGTTCTTTTTATTAAATTTTGCTCAATTTTTCCTAATTTTTTGCCAAAATATTTATTTATCTCTAAATAGTATTAAAAACATCAATGACACAAAAATCCATCTTACAATTATTTTCAATCATAACATTATCTAATTCACTATATTATTTGACTTAAATGCATAAAAAAAAAATTTAATCAAAATTTTCCATGTTTCATTAAATATAATACGTCCAATCTTCAAAACCTAACTATTTATAAAGTATACATTATAAAGGATTAATAATTATTATAGATACGGATATATTTTAGAATGAATATGAAATATTTATATGCATTGCTATAAATTGTTTTATATTCATTTTTTACAATTTTGAATAATAATTACAAACATTAAATATATAATTTTTAACTTCAAAGAGTTTGATAATCAGTTGTAACGTTTCCATAAATTTGATGTAAAAATAACGTATAAAATATTTAGTAATAAAATATACTTGTGGAGTTATATTATGTATTTAATTATCACATTAACTTCTTCAAAACATATTATGCATCTTCTCGAGCCTCTTCTTATTTTTCACGTCATCATTTCTTTTTATTAAATTTTTACTCATATTTTTCTATTTTTTTCATATTTTTGCAAATATTTATTTATCTCTAAATAGTAATACAAAACATACAATCAATGAACCAAAAAATCATCTTAGAATTATTTTCAAATCATAATATTACTTTATTCACTATATTATTTAAATTAAATGCAAAATATTTTTAAACCAAAGTTCTCACATGTTTCGTTAAATATAATCTGTCCAATTTTTAAAACCTAACTATTTATAAAGCATACATTATAAGTGATTAATAATTATTATAGATACGACTATATTTTTATATGGATATGAAATCATTATATCGATTTCTTGAACTTTTTTAATATTCAACGTTTATGTAGTACATATAAATCTAAAAAGAATTAATCAAACATTATTACACTTTTATAATTTAAAAAATTAGCTACCATTAATTTATAATATTTATACTATGAAGATTTTAAACTCATGTAAATAATCTATAAATTCGTTTTATAATCATTAATAGTTATTATAATGTTTCTGTATCAAAGTTATATATTTTATTTATGTATATTATAACTTATATAAGTAAATAAAGCTACTTTTATCACTGTTTACATTAGAGAAATAAAGTTAGTAAATTAGTTTTGTTAACTATATTTTTTAAAAAATATACTATATAATTTATAAATAGACAATTAGCAAATCCATATAAATGAAGAAGTATCATATACAATTTTCATATTTGCTACAGTTAAATATTTAAATGATAATGCATAAGATTATATGGATTGTTTGGCAACTAACATTAATTGGTTCTAGGTTGTCTCTTTTAGATTTGATTAAAATAAATGAAAATTTAAAATTATTGACAAATCAAATTATAACAATTTTTTAAAACTTCACATATGATTGACACATAATCAAAATCATTTAAGTGATTTCTCAATTAATATATATTGTGATTTGAAATTTTAAATGAATAACACCAAACTTAAAAGTCATTAGGAACTTTTAGTTATTAGTAAAAAGATCTTAAAACATCATTTAAAGTTAGTAACTGAATAACATTAGATTATAGCTAAATTAATAAATTAGATTAAAATCTATCAATGAATAACACCTTTTTGATTTTCAATAACAATGGAATTTTGAACTTCAAATTGAATAACAGCCAAAAATTTGTCATTTTACAAAATAAGAGATCCAACAACACTGGATTTTTAAAGACATGATTTAGAATCAACTAATTGAAGAAAACTTCCTTGTTAGAGATATCATCCTCTGCTTGTTCATGAGTTGCGTCCTTGCTTTGTTGAGAGCTGTGTTTGATGATTTAAGGAACCTCTGCCACAAATAATGAAACATGAGAACATTAAATTCCGCTCATGGCTAAAATAAGAAATAATCAAAAGAAACAAAGAAGAACACTAAGTGTCAAAAACAAACCAGTTCTTCATCAGACTTAGTAGAGTGTCCACGAATCTTCTTTGGAGTGAAACTAAACACATCGTGTAGAAACTCATTCTCCTGCATATGCTTGATAAAGCCACCCCCAAGGAAATGCTTCAAATAATTTAACTGTTGAAAAAACAAACATATGTTAAAACACCACTCACAAGAAACAGACAACATAACAAGTCCTATAAAAATTGAGAGAAACCTGTATCATCTGGCACCACGTTGACGTCTGTATAGAGGCTCCTCCAACCTTTGTAGAGGTTTCAGGTGCAACTCCACCCTAATCATAAGTGGAAAAAATCATATATAAGAATCCGAACCATAATCATACATATATATATATATCATAAAAAGTTAAAAAAATACCTCAAGAAATTCAACAAGATCTTTGAACAAACTTCGTTGCGTGTTGAGATCTTTCTTAGCACAACCTTTACCACCTGCCTCTGCAGCGAGGTCTCTAAATTGATTAGTGACTTTAGATATCAATTTATGCATCTTTATCAATGCCTCCTCAGACACACTTCCTTCTTCCACTGATCCATTATCAGACCCTTTGGCTTCCGCATCAAACTTCTCTAGAGTTCCCATCTCAAATAAAAGAGCAAGAGCTTCACCAGCAGCTATACGTACAGATCGGTCGTTATTTTCCAACAATGTGGAGAGATACGTTACGGTCCTGCAATGATAGTAACATCTAATCAGCTTATAGATCCATTAATAAGTGACATTAGGTTAAAATAAATGGAAGAAAGTTCCACTTACTCTTGCAAAATTTTGGGACCTAGGGTATATCTATCAACTGTTGTGAGAAGAAACGCCCAAGAAGAGACAACAGTTGTTATTACATCAGCTGAAGGTTTGGTTGCAACAACCTACACAAAAAGTCAAGTTACATGTTAGCCTACTACATATCTTTAGATTAAATGAACTACTTTCTTAATAAACCATATTTAAAATTAAATAATGCCATATTATGAGAAAAAGAGTAAGATGCATACATTAGAAACTAGTTTAGGGTGGATCATCTGCCATATGATTTGCATAGATCTCTCGGTTTGCTCTGCGTTGGCTCCACCAACAAAGGTTATCACTGCTAAGCACTCAAGAATCTGCAATTAAGTGGCAGGATATCAGCAAGCATATAGAAATTTTTAACAGAATATATAGCTACACTTTTATGAAATCATCCATACCGAATTTATCTTCAAGGCTTCACGGCCAGATTTAAGGGCTTGAGAAAGAAGAGTGACAGATTCTTCCAGAATCTCTTGTGCTTGATCCCCAAGTCCAACAGTCAAAGCTAGCAACCCTATAAACGCCACAATAACTGTTAGTGTATAGCTCAATTAAAAAAAATGTTGAAAGATGATATGCATAAGTTGCTTGTTTCTTGGGAACTAACCAATAACATGTGATGCTAGTGAGGACTCTTTAGTGGAACCTTTCTTGATGCAGTGTAAACATTGATGCAACAAAGTGGCAAAGCTGCAACAACGTTGAGAATATACATTAGATAACAATCAGGTGTCACACCAATACATAGGAATTAACTAAGATTGTTGAAGAAGAAATAGAGTATGAGATGGTTACTTCTTTTGCAAGAACTCATGTTGCATATCACTCTTGAATGCTTCGACAATGGATGCCAAAGCTTTCTCTCTTGTTGAACTCCTTTACATCCATAAAGAAATACAAATACCATCAGTTTCACATAAAAAATCAAGTAAAATCACAACCCACAAAAAGTGATGGAGAGAGAAGGAACCCTACCTTTTCTCATAGAGAGCATCAAGGGATTGATCCAACATAAGATCTTTGTGAACATGAACTTCATCCATGCGAGGTCTCTCAGACCGCATGCTGAAGAAGGAGCTTACACTACACGTATCATCATCGCTATCAAACAAATCCATCTGGGCGTTCTTAGGCTGAGCTTCTGCAATATTAAGTGAATCTTAGTTTCTTGTATTAAAAGATATATAACTTCTCAGCCACGAAAAGAAACCAAACTAGTAACAGAACTTAACAATATGTAAAGCACTAAGGAAAACAAATCCAAAGTATTAAACTGAACCTAAAACAAAGAGATTCAGGTGAGGCATAACTAAACTCAAATTCATAAAGAATCAAGAACAGGAAGCTTACTCTTAGGCATGGTTTCTTATAATCAAAATCGAAATCAACTACCAACGGAGTGGAAGAAGTTATAGAGCTTCAGAGTTTTTGTCTTCTCAGGTTGTTATTGATTCTCAAAACGCAAGTGTCTCTCCTCACATGTTTGGCTGTCTTATATAACAAAACAAATCTAGGAGAAAAAGGAAAACAACTTAAACAGGGAAAAGGAAAATACTCGAACAGATGAAAAAGGAAATAACCTAATAACATGCGGATGTATATATCAACAATTGCAAAAAAAATAAGAATTTAAATTAGTTTCTGTGCAGGAAATTTTTGGATTGGAAGTTAAGAACTCCAACCCAAAATCTTTTCAAATATTCTTTACAATCTTCAGGTTAATTTTAATGGAAATTTTCCTTTTTGGATAAAACTTTTTTCTTTTAGAGAATTAGAAGCAAGTGGAATAGATATAATAAACCCCTTGTAAAAGAGTTATCCGATGAGATCAAAGTAGAGGGAGAAGATCGAGGCTGGTGAATTTATTTATTCCTTGTCGATCATGTATTACAGATCAATGTGATTTTTAGACGTCAAAGTATATATAAAAATAAAAAATATCAATCTGGTTATTAGTCATTCAAAGTGTACTAATATAAAAAAAAAAAAAAAAGTGTACTAATATGCAACTTCATGTTAATGACCTAGAACATAACTGTATATGGTAATGAAAAAATGCCGACTTGAGACAAAAAAACTGAGCCCTAGGAAAAGAGACAAGAACTCCTGACGGTATCTGCCACTCCATGTTCATGTCTTCAACATCATTCTTGATAGCTGCCTTCTTTTGCTGATTAACCGCACCAACCAGCCACTCATCATCATTGACAGCTTCGCTTCTCCTCTCCTGACTGTTGTGATCAGACAAATAGTCATCTTCTTCTTCTTCTATCAAACAACTCTTGTTAACTTCTTCTGCTTCATTATCTGAGAGGTGTTTTCTTGCGCAATACTCATCTTCATCAACCGATTATTTCTCCTCCGTATTCTCTTCCCGTTTGTACCTTTCTTGAAGCCACTAATTGTCTTTCCATTTTCTAGTTATGACCTAATCGAATCTAAAGGTTTCAGATCACGTCCTAAGACACCTCTCTACGTTGTTTCCAAGTCAAATCGAAATCAAAACGAGAAGAGAAACCCTAAAAGAAGAAAAAAGAACTTACAAATAAAGGTGAGAGACTGAGAGTTACGGTCTTTATCTAAAGGCAAGTGTGATGTAGAAAACTCTTGATTATAATGAGTAAATTGGGCTATCAATGGGCCTACTTATAAAAATATGGTTCTATTGTAAGGCCCATTTTTAGTGATCCACAAATTTGTTTTCCGTATCTCCAGAAAAAAACACATCGTTCTCCTTTTTTTTTTCTCAAAGGTCTAGAAACCAGAAACACTAGCAATGTGCTTCTTCATAGCTCTATCTTTATGATTATGATTCCTTCCTCCACCTCCTCCTCTTCGTCCCCTCCCTCGACCCCTTCCTCCTCCATTCTCCGCCTCTGTAACACCATCTGAGTTGTTACTGTTGTCATTACTCTTCCCTTGTGTTTGCTCTCTCCCCATTCCTCTTCCTCCTCTACCCCTTCCTCTCCCACTTCTCCCATTATCTCTTCCATCGCTTACTGCATTAACATTAGATTGACCCTTGTCATCTCTCTGTGACTGATACTCTGTCAACTTCCTAACCGCTCCAAGAGGAAGGTTTCCTCCACGTCCCAAGCCAAATATCATATCTTCCTGAGCTTCATTCACAAGTGAAGCTTCGTTTGCATTTGCCACCGCGACAGAACCTGCCACTTTGTAACTGTAGTTCTTACCATCCTTCACATAGAACTGAGGATTCTTTTTGCTTCCCCACTTTGAAGCAGCAGAGGGTTCAGTTTCTGCTGGACCACCTCTGTTACCAAATGACTCGCTTTCTCCAGTAGCTGATTCCCCAACACTGAAACCAAGATCATCAAAAGAATCATCGTATTCGTCGTCGTACTCGTACTGTGCAAGTAGAGCAGCGTTCCTCTCTCTGTCTGATTCTTTTCTCGCATCGAGGATTTTGTAGCTTGGAGTATCATCATCCTTTGGCTTTCTGACAAATCTACCAACTGCAGCGGATGAGGCTGATGAAGCTGGAAGTGAGGGACGTGTGATCGGTTGCTCCGTGTAGATACCAGAGCTACTAGTGTCAGAATCGATGAGCTTTCCTTTCCCTTTGTCTTTGCTTCCAAGAGCTGGAGCAGACTTAGGTTGTGGCATTGTCTCTGATGAAGTATCCAACCGCTGCAAGTCCTCATGGAGTGTTCCTTCAAGGATCCTCTGTATAACTTCTTCTGGATTCTGATTATACGCTTCAAGACATGCAGCTAAGAAACCATTCCCATACTCAGGGAATATGTCTTTTATTTGACTGATCTTCGACTGCATAACAATAGCATTTTCATCCATAAGCTCGGTGGTGTTTCTACCATCAGTTAGAAGAAGCGGCGCCTCCTTCACAGAGATTGTTCCTCCAGAATACGACATGATCATGGACAAATACTGAAGCTGCTCATCTTCCATTGATATCCATCCTGCGTAAAACCAATAAAAAACTGGTTTAGACCATACTGTTTTTCACTCATAGCATTAAGAAAGCATACCTCATATTTTTACTACAAAGAATTGTGCAAGAAGATACCTGCATTCTGTAAACTCCTGAGCCTATCAGTTATTCTGTAAGTCTTCTCAATCTTTTGGAGTAACCGGTTCTTGCTTTCCAGTGACTGTTCAGAAAGTCCACTAATCTCCCTGAATGTTTGGATCAGTATATCTGCCCTTACCATAGGGTCCTCTACTCTAGACGGGAACATCTTTGTGACAGCTGGAATTGAGGATTCTTGATCCAACAAATCACTGCTGAGATAACAGATGTCTAAGATTTTCCAACATAAACTTCCTATCCTTGTTGACAACATGTTTAAACTCGTTGATATCTCTGAAAGAGAATCATGGTCTCCATCCTTGAACAAGACCTGGAAGCCACGATGAAATGATGGAAACAATGAATCATGCAACCGAACAAGGCTGCTGAGAAGTTCATCCCTCCCATAACTGCATAGTGCAAATTCAATAAATATCCACTAACGACATCAACAAATCATGTATCATAGATGCAAGACTTGGGGATCCTACTCTGAGTATATCTATAACTGTTTTTCCGGCCTACATAATCTCACAAGAGAAACTGAAAGATTGAGAAAGAAGAAAATGTATACCTCGTCTCAACAGGGCATGCCAAGATTAAAGCTGCTGCTGAATAAGCAGAAGTGAAAGCATCCAAAGACACAACTCCATCATTTATGAAGTCCATAACCTAATCAGATAGAAAAAACCATTAGCACAGATGCATCACATGCCCACACACTATTAACATGCAAAATATATGTCAATGTCGATAGGTTCAGATTTTAATTTCCTTTGCCAAGCAAAGAAACAACGTATCAATTATTTCTTAAACTCACCACCAGGAACTTCAATGCTCCTAGTCTACCAACATAATTAAATGCTAACTCGCACAATGTAAAACCAGATACATAAATAGCAAAAATAAAAGAGGGATATTTACCTCCAAAAGGTCAGAATGGAGTTGTTTGCTTCCGTGGTCTTCACTATTTGCAGTCGAAAACAAGGTCTGCAGATAAAATTTACAAGAATGAAATTCAATGGACCGTAGAAACAAACTAAAACAAAAAAACAAAACTTTTCAGACCAAAAATGTTAAGTACAACACTTGATGTGATCTTAGACTTAGTGTAAAAGTGCATATGGACCTTTTTTCTAATCTATACCAAAGTAAAGTTTCTGAAATCAAATACAAATAGCATACCTCCAACGATGAGGTGCAACGGCGATGCATTGTGTGCAGGATGCCCAAGAAATGAGACAACATTGTTTTCAAATTATCAGGAATCCCGACTTGTGATTTCACAGCATTCTCAATCTGAGAAACGGAGAATTAAGTTAGCAGAAGAATAGAAGATCATCTCATCTTTAACATCCAGAGGCAATTAGGAAACCCCTGATGTTAAATGTCACCAAAAACTAAACGGTAGCCCAGAGATAAGATATTATCTCAGCTTTCGGACCAAGTTAACTTTTACTGGAATGACTTACTAAAGATTTTGTGAGCTCAGGATTCTCATGTCCATAAATAGCGCATATATCCAATAACTTAGGCAAGTCCAGTAACTTCTTTTCCTGCAAGAGAACTACAAACAAAACTAGTTAACAACTAAGCAAGAAAACAATCTCAAGTAAATCCCACAAGACACGTCAGACACAACAACAAGCACAAAAGAAGAAGAAGATTTTCTTGATGAAATGGAACTAAGAAAATCATACTAGAAAATCTTGATCAATGAGAAGACTTATCTCACTACCTATTCTAGTCAGTTACTGAGTTACCTATGCCGAGCTGGTCTTAAAAAACACTCTTTCACAGACTGTGATAATTAAACATACACTCAAATATGTGTGCTTAGCACAAACGCCAACCACTATAAGCAAAAACTTGTATGCTTATCCAACATACAATCAAATATGTATGATTAGCACAAATGTGAATTTCTCTCCAAGAACGTAATGAATAACATAAAAGTGAACTAAATTAGCATTAACAAAAAGAGCAAAAAAAGGCCAACCTTCATGATCTTTCTGAGTAAGGCTATCAGCAGCTCGAGCACCAGGATCCCTATTGGAAGATCTGCCACAACCAAACATACAAAACCCCTCAACTCACAAGACCCAAAAGAATCAAAAAAATCAACAAAGACTACTCGTAAAGCAAGTAGCATTAGAAGACTCACATTCTAAACAAAACCATGAAAACACGGCGACACAACTCAACTTCTCCAACAATAACACCGGCAACAATCCCCTTGACACCATGAAAAGGGAAATCATACCACCTGCTTCTAAACTGCAAGAAGCTATCAAGAAACTCGTGCAACGATGCATCACTAGCCACTGTCAAAAAATCAAATCAATACAAGACAAGTTATTATATCAGAACCAAAATTAATTACAAAGAGACGTGTGATGATGACCTTCTCTCCAAAACAGTCTAGGATTAAGCTTGAGAAGCCTCATAAGCTCTCTATTGAGAAGATCCACCACTCTCTGTGACTCCACCGGATCCAAACCTCCATCCTCGGGGCCGAGACCGGCCGCTACAGCTTCGTCTTGAGGCAAGTAATTCACGAAACTGCCACCGCCTTGAGCTACTAACTGTCCCTGATCCCCAATCCTAACCCTACTTCCACCAGGAGTGGATCCTCTGGAAGAGGAAGAGGAGGAATCTGATTGTCTGAGCGAAGAGGAGAGAGAGACAGGGAAAGGGGTGGAGGTAGATGTAGTAGGAGGAGGAGGAGGATTAAAGGGTTTGGGAACGAACTTTTGTTGACTTTTAGGGATGTATTTGTTGTTCTGATCTTGCTGGTTTGATCGTCGGTGAGACATGTTATTAGATATGATCGGCGATGGAAGAGAAAAGAGTCAGGCGAGGAGGAGGAGGAGGAGGAGGGAGCTAAGGACAAAGGCGTTTAGCCGCTGATATAACGATCTCGATTCAATCGATTGGGATTCTCTCTGGACAGCGTTTGCGTTTGCGCTTGAAACTGCGTTTCACAATCAGACTTTTTGTTCGAATGATTAAGACCGTCTTTGTCGGAAAGAGGCGGCTCTCCTTGATACGGTTTGGTCGGAATCGCGTTTTGGAAAACATTAAACCGAACCGAAATTGGAACAGTTATAAACCGTTTTTTTTTTTTTTTAAACACTTAACAGTTATAAACCGTTTAAATGTGCTCTGAACAGAATGTTTTGTTTTGTTTTGTTTTGCCTGCCAACTTTGATTCCTTGGATACTTGCATCCAGGGCCGGCTCGGTACAATCAGGGACCTCTGGACAAATTTTTAGATTTTTAAAAAAATATAATTATTAATTTTCTTTTCTTTTTTAAATATTCTTTTAAATTTTTTATATTGGTGTCAAACTACAAACTTTTAAGAGAAAATCTTTTATGCTATTATATTTTCTTAGCAATATTTGAATTTCAACATAATATTATATGTAATTTCTACATATAAACCAAAAATACAAACAAAAAAATTGAAATTTTGGAGTGGGTTATGGGGCAGTCGCACTGACTGCCCCTACCTGCTTGCATCTTATTTTTCTTACTCACAAACAAGTGCATCTGCAATAGACTTTTTTCTATGTTTTGTAGATTCATTGATTAATTTCATATACATTAGCATTTCTGAGTTGTAATGTTTCATCAAGTTGGGGATGGAGTTGGTAACTAGTGTCTAGTGACCATATATAACGTGAGACATGACACTGGAATAAACGCTAGCTAGAATGTTGTTTCTTGTTTTCCTCCGCACATCTAATTAAAACAGATGGGCATTGTTTTGTTCTTCAATTTTATATCTCTTTTGTATTTAATGGATATTTATCAACCAAAGTCGGCCGAATGATTCAACTATATTATTTTTAATAGTTAGTTCAATTATATATTTTGCGTTTCAAAATATTGTTCGAGGAAAGACTGTTGTTTATTAGTCCCAGTTGACTTTTTCATATTTAAATAATATAATTACATTAAAAAGGTACGTAATTAAGAACCATAATGAAGAAAAAGACAAAGAAAATTAAAGAAATAGCAAAAAAAAAAAAAAAATCAGCATGAACAACAAGAGAAAGTGGTACATTTCGAAGGCAGACCTCTCTCTGATAGGGCCCAGTTAAAGGGATTCATATGTTCTAAATTGGTTTCTTTACAATTAGATTGTATATAAGTTCTTCACATTAGCCGAGATAAAAGGTTGTGATGGAATCCCATGTCGAGTCCATTGTAAGCCAATGGTGCGTACATCCATAGCTCATCCGAGCTCAACAACTACATTTACAACATATGCATTTTGGTTAGTACCAACATATATAGATATTATGTAAAGATTCTAAAAAAAAAAGTAAAACCCTAGAAATTTTTGTACATACCTTGATTTGAAGCTGCAAGAACTTCACGTAATGGACAGCTTCTTCAAGCATCGTGCTTATATCAACTTTTGTCCCGTTCGGTACAAGGTTTTGTAGTGTCTTGAGTCTTTCATTAATCTTCTCTCTTCGTTTCTGAATTTTGATGAAGACAATCAAAAGTCCATTAAAACCATATAATGCGATACGTTTTATTAATTCTCTAATATGGTTTTAAAATAAAATTTGTTTAAATGTTCACACGTTTTCTTACCCGAGCATAAAGGCTTTGAGGATCAGTAGCTGTCCCTTTCGTGGCTCTTGTTTTGCATTTAAAACTTGTGACCGAAGCCTTTTCATCGTCTGAACTGTGACTTTGGCTCTGACCATCTCTCCAAATAGTGTTACTTTCATCCACTGAATTGCTTTCCTGGCTTACCCTCTGCTTTTTCTTGGCTTTGACAAGGTCCTATATCACATTAATGATATTGTAATTAGTTTAATCCAAAGTAATAATGAACATAATGTACATTATTGATCATGCACTTACTTGTCTTGTGACGTCACAGTTAGAGTTAGTATTGTGTACATTCCCTACGTTAAGTAGTTTCCTCTTAAGCGTTGCCGGTTCTTGGAGCTGGTTTTGATCCCAAGAATCAAGCATGGACGGAAGATTCCCTCCCGGCATCACGCCAAAAGGGAACATATCAGGAATCAAGAAAGCATGTTGGTCAGAAGACAAGACATTGTTCTGATGATGATGATGAAGATGACCATTGTAAAGGCTAGAGAGGCCAAGCATCTCATCTTGTGGTCTCTCCTCCTTAAATGATGAACACTGATCAAAGTTGAACATTCCCAGGAGAGACTCCAATTCACCATCAACAAAAACATCCATCCTTTTAACCTTCAACACTTGTCTTTATCCTTCTTATTCTTCTTGTTCGTTTTTGTTTTTGTTTTTGTTATAATAGCTCTTGATCTTTAGCAACTATATATATAGGTAGGAGATGCACTTGATGATTAATTGAGGAAGATTTGGTGATGATGAAGATAAATCAAGAGATTCTTAAACTAATTAGTAATTACAATCATTTGTGTCGTGAACAAGTCGTAATTAAATAAATAATATGAAGCCATGCATGATGATAAACACGATCAGTCAACTTGTGGGGTCGACAATGAGAGCTGAGACCAGCTTTGTTCTTCTTTTTTTTTTGAAGAAAAACCAGCTTTGTTCTTTCACGACACATTACTATATTATTTTGATATAGCCATCCATTCAAATATATATGTATAAGATCGTTAGAGATTAGTATTATAATGAGAGAGAGTTTACATTGGCCACATACGAGAGCGGTGAAGAATAAAAATATAGCCACGCCAATGCACGATTAGTGGAATCATTATCGCAACTTGAACAACACTAAAAGAACTAGTAAAATAAAAGAAACTTTTTAATCCATGCCGTATTAAACCTTAAATTACTAATCGTCTTTTAGGTCTCTCTTGGCTAATTTGTTTTTCAGGAGAAGATGCAGCATGATATATCCGACGTCTATAACTTATTTGGTTGAAGCTGTGAGCTTTTTTTTTTGTTATGGATAATATATAAGAAAAAACTCATCTCACTAGTAAGAATGATTCAAATTTATACTGTTTCTGCCTAGAAATTGTTATAGAATACACTATTGAAGAACTTAATCGTACCATTATGCTTGTAACTTGTAGGTATTGTTTTCGTTATCTAATTTTTTATTATTACTTTAAAATCAATGATTGTATTGTGTTTTCCATAATTTAGGTAGTAAATAATAATACTTTAGATCAAGAGTGTTCATCCTAGTCAACTTTGTTTTTAAGACACAATGATCAGTTGCATACATGGAAAATTAGCAGCACACGGATAAACATAATTTCAGTTGATATAAATCCGATTTTACTTTCATATATCAAAGTTAGCAGCATATATATAGTTTATATATTGCATATTTTCTTGCAAGTGTCATTTATGAGTTAGTTCAGAATACAAAACTGGAACTCAAAAGTATACTTGTAAAGGATACGATTACTAATATGATTCATCAAATGACTGAATTTGCGTTAAACATCTATCTTACTGTCAATGCGAAAATGTTATTATTCATGTTTGTATGTTTTCAATTTTGTGCTGAATTAAACCATTAGAAAACAAAACTAAACTAAAGAAGGTGTGAAAATAAAACATAAAGTACAGGAACTTTGTATTTAATTTATACATTAGGTACCGTCCACTGGAAGAACTTAACATTTTTTAGATGCAAATAAGACGAAAATTCAACACGTTATGTTATAAGTTTATATGAACCCCTTGAATATAGTATACATTAGTTAACCTTGTTATGGGCATTCCAAAAGAATGAGCTAATTTGTACGTATTATAGTTGACTCTTTAGTAACTTTAAAAGGTTATCTGAGCTTCCTGTCTTTTTAAAAGGGCTGGGAGGCAAATTGTCTTAAGAGTTATAGAAAGTCATCAAGTTAGGTATGTACATCGGATAAAAGATAAATAAACATATTTAACAATATTAGGACGGCACGAAATAGAGTTGGAGATTCCGACAAGATGAGATTCAAACTCATTCGTTTGTCTTAAGATCATCACCACATAAAATCTCCATAACTTTAAAATAAATTTATTGAAATCACAGCTTGAAGATATGTTAAGTTGTCGCTAAGTTTCAAAAGTACAGGAGGGGTTAATGTACAATGCACCTAACGGATTTGCCTACCTGTTAATGCCTTCTGAAACTGATTATTACTCCTCTAATTTCCGAAGTCAGTGCATAAACACACGGGTTCATGGAATGTGTCATTTACATTATACCCTTTTTGATACTCTTAAAGATATAATCACACCAAATGAAATGATATTCTCCGGCTTATTGTTTTTGGCATGCATGTTAAATAAATAAAAAGGAAAGTAAATGTTGTGCCATGATCACTGCTGGTTTTCTTGTCTCTCTTAGATTCAGAATGTCTATGTATTCGAATTCCATCAAATTGGTGGGAAATAAATTATTTAGAACCTTAGTACTTGTGGTCTGATATTATAATATGATAAACTGAAGGTACATTAACTATGTAACATACTGTAAGTTTCGTTGATTAACTGATACTTCGAATACGCCGAATAGTACTACACATATAACTGTTACATTTGGTTGAAGATACTAGTACACATCTCTACAATAAGATGAAACCACTAATTATACTATTCTTTTAAAAAATATCGTAATACATAAAATGATAAAGTAAGGTGATCAGAAAACTTTGTGATACATATTATAAGACTACACTTCTTCAAATTAAAATGAAAGTCGGTATTTTTAGCAGCGTTTACTTGTTATCTGTTAACAATCAATCAGTTAATTATACCTCCGACATTAAAGTGTTTGACTTTTCTTCGTGACGTATATAATTGAAGTTAGCTTCTCAAATGGGATGATGTATTTTAAGATATTGTGTAATAAACTATTGAGCTTGAAAAAAATAAGGTATGATTAACTATTGATTAATTGATTGAAATAATAAGTAACTTTATTTTTCTACTTTATCTTTTGGTTATGAAGTGATGCATAATCTTCATATGTAAATATTTAGTTCTTTTAAATGTCAGTGATGCTTACACTTTGTATAGAAATATTTGATTCTTCTAAATGTAAAAGTAAAAAAATTGTAATAGCTTCAAAAAGAAAATGTAAGTAGGGCGGTGTTGTGGTGGACCAAAAGCCATATTAGCAGAAAAATACTCTCCCCAATCCATAGAAACGTCTTACTCAAGCTCTAACCGTGCTTCCTATAGAATCTTGATTTCTCACAATCTCTATCATTATGTTTCTTCATAAAGACAGAGATGACATCTACTCAATGAAACAAACAACCACCAAAAGTTACACATCAGACGACAAATGAAACTGATGCTGATACAACATTTATAGTCTTACCTGACCAAGGTTTTGGGAGTTACAGTTAGGGTTTCCTTGGTTTATGAAAACTTACGTTTTTTTTTTGAGTAAACCAGAGTTTTGAATCTTTGATTTACACAAAAATGAACCTGCGTTCTCAAGTGTTCAAACTTCATAGCAAATTTTAGTAACGTTGCTGACATGAAATAAAACTGCAAGGCTTTATCCTCAAAAACAAATACACCTACATTTTTTTTGAACACCAAACAAATACTTACATAAGAAAAGAAAGTAATCAATAAGGGCTGACCAAAGAAAATAAGAGTGAGCCCGAATAGACCCAAACATCCAAACCCAACTCACATTGCCCAAAGAATAACTCCACTGTATGATAAAGCGTCCACTCATCTTTTAATTAACCAAAAAGTATATGTTTTCCAAGTTTCATTTCAACTTCTCTTTTTCTTCTCATCTCAACTTCTCTCAATTAAGTCAAACTATCCAGAAAAAAAAAATTAGGCACCAAACACCAACCAAAGAATAAATAGTGGAGTTAGAAGAATCACTTTGAGTTTGTCTTTACAAGGTAGAGGTTGGAAGTTTAGTGTGAGTTTTGCTTTTTCCAGTAGGCAATGCGTCATGCATGATGACACGCCGATAAATACATTTTTTTTGTATTGTGCATCACACATATCTGCCTCACAAGTCACGAGTTTCAAGTTTTCCTTTATACACAAACACAAATAGCTTTTGCTTTTCTTGTTTTATAAGATCACATGCATGTGTCCCATGCGCTGTTCGAACCTGAATCTAAAACCATTCAAAACAGGGATGCATACCATACCACATGAAGACTTTGTTAAACCACAATTTTTTTACCTGCGTTATAATCAATTTAAACCATATTTCGGCTGAAAAGTAAATCAACAGTATCATGATTACAGCAGCTAGTAGCTATATTATACATATATATATTGACGCATTATATAAAATCAGATTATAAGGATAACGTGTTAGCAAAATGTAGAATGAAGCCTTTTTACAAAAACAAAAGAAAAGAAAAGAAAAAAAAAAACAAAAACAAAAATGTAGAGTGACTCCAAATTTTAACTCAACAAACTTTTTAGAACAGTTACAAAAAAAAATTAGAAAGAAAGAGTGTTCATATTTTTTTTCAAGAAAGACGATCCAGACAAGTCTAGCCATCTCCATACCTAGTTTCCAGAGATGCATGTTCCACAATTTCATGATTAGAAAATGATCCTCTTATCAGATGGGTTCAGATTGCTTATCCTTAGATGACTAATCTAATAGCCTTCTATTGTGAGTTCTATTGTTGTCAATTTGTTTGGTTCCAGTGTAACTAAGAAAGCACACCCAATAACATGAACAAAACGTGACAACATCATAAGTTGTGGCCCACACTTCCAGACTGAGAAAACCAAAATACCGACAAAACTATAGTTTATTGTGAGATTATTTGTATGTAGTCAGTCAACCTAGAGTAAGCGACACGTTCATACAGTATAAACCTATACACGTCGATCATTATCCGTTGTTTTCAACATTTCAATCTGAATTTTGAAGTCCATATATATCTTCCGACTACATATTTAGACCACTACTCAAATGCCATCATCCGGTTAATTGTTACCGTCAATTATTAATAAAAAATAAACCGAACGGTTTGAAGATCGCCGCGTGAAGAAATTACAAAGATTGACGATGGTTCTTTTTTTTGTTTTAGTCAAATGTAGTAAGTTTCCATAATAACAAGTTGGACCAAACAAGTTGGTTCGTTCCAATTAAATATTCTTTTATTCTTATTTTGGATTTTGACTTGGAATAGTCTTCTCAAATCTTTATTCATGCACCGTCTCAGCCTCTCCTTTGTAACTTCCTATCTCCACCTTTTCAATATGTATACTGGTCAAAGCTGCTTATCCACTCCTACCTGTTTAAGCATATACATAATACATATTGCTTGAATAGAGATTTAAGTTAGCGAAAAATAATAATTTAATTCCACTGAGACTCTACTATAACTCTTTTGTCCGTTTCAAATGAATCTTACGCGTAGATATTTTTCCAAGAAAGGACTAAAGCTTTCCAAATCAATATTGGTTAGTGGTTACAACTGTTATGTTTGTTTTTGTCAACTAGTTTAGTAGTTAAGGAAACCATAACGTGTAGGATAGTATGACCATGACTAAGACCATATCAAAAACAGAAACTCTAGTTAAGGACCTCTTCTCACCACTCTTTCCACACGTGTACTAAGTCAAACCAAACGTGCCCAAAAAAAAAAAAACATGTAAGAAGATACTTCTCTCACAACTCTGGTCCGCACATATTTAATTAATTATCTAATCGCCACCTTCACTCATCACACTTTCCCACCACTTGTCACGCAACTTCCTCTCCCCCCACACTTCACCTACTATATATTTATTCACTACTCTCTCTTCTCTTCATCTCCAACAATAATTCTTCCATACTCAAACCCATCACAAGAAACCTCATATTCTCATATTAAAAATCTTCATTCTTTTATCAAATCATGGCACTCGAGGCTCTTAGTTCACCAAGACTACCTTCACCAGTCCCTCCTCTGTTCGAAGACTCTTCAAGATTCCATGGAGTCGAACACTGGACCAAAGGCAAACGTTCAAAAAGATCAAGATCCGATTTCAACCAACAAAACCTCACGGAAGAAGAGTATCTCGCCTTCTGCCTCTTGCTTCTCGCTCGCGACGGTAACCGCAGCAACCGTCAGCCTCTTCCTCTCCCTCCCGTGGTAGCTGAGAAGTCGTCTTCGTTGACTTACAAGTGCAGCGTCTGCGACAAGTCTTTCTCGTCTTACCAAGCTCTGGGCGGACACAAGGCGAGCCACAGGAAAAACTTGTCACAGACTCAATCCGGCGGCGGAGGAGATGATCAATCCACGTCGGCGGCGACCACCACGTCCGCCGTGACAACCGGGAGTGGGAAGTCGCACGTTTGCACGATCTGTAACAAGTCTTTTCCTTCAGGACAAGCTCTTGGAGGACACAAGAGGTGCCACTACGAAGGGAATAATAATAACAACACTAGTAGCGTGTCTAACTCTGAAGGAGTGGGGTCCACAAGCCACGTCAGCGTTAGTCACCGTGGGTTTGACCTTAATATCCCTCCGATACCGGAGTTCTCGTTTGTTAACGGAGACGAGGAAGTGATGAGTCCCATGCCGGCGAAGAAGCCACGTTTTGACTTCTCGGAGAAACTTTGATTTGTTATGTTTTGAATTATTTTTAGGAATTTGTTGACTGTACATACAAATTTCGACTTTTGATTCATTACAATTCTTGTTAGGACTCATTCTTTTGTCTCATTATTTGAATCGATATATGTCAGAAACTTTTGAGTTATAGACTTTTATTTGAATAAAAAAATCATATCAACTAGCTACAACTCTGTTTTTAAATTTCGCAATAATCAAATTCTTAAGCATATCCAACGTCCATTTGTTTTTGATTCTTCCTTCTACTTGCTTACTAGCAGTTTACCAACCACACACACTTAAAGAAACATACACTCTCATAACAGTTGTAAAATTTAAAGTGCCTTTCTATGTTAATCAAGACATGGTCAGAACCAAAGAAAACTAAAAACAATACTTGTAGTGTTTAATAGGGAAAATCTCCTTAAACTTTCAGCATACTGAACCTATGTGGGCACCATTGGGATTTGGGTGCTCTCCTCTTCTACAGCTGCTGCAAAAGATATAAATGTATTACTAAAAACAGTAATCAACTTCACACAATAACAATAAAATAAATGTATACAGAGAAAGTTCATCATACAGGGGATGTCACATGTATTCTTATGGTGTCCTTCTCTACCACATTTGCTGCATTTATGTGACCCACCAGCTGATCGCATTCTCTTTCTCGTTGATCTCACATTACTTTGCTTATTAGGTGAACATAAGACTTCAATTTCAGAACCATGAGTCCCTCTCATCAAATTCTCGACTTGCTCTTTTGCTCTCCAAGCCTTTCCATACGTGATCTCAATACCATGTTCTTTTCTGACTTGCTCGATAATCTGTTTCGGTTTGAGACCATCCTTTCCCTCTCCATTGTTATTGCATATCAAAGTCCCAACCAATTTCGCAGTTGCTTGCTTATGGTTAACACTTTTCCCCGTTGTATCACAAGTATGCTCATGAACATATCTCTTAACCACAAAGACGTCGGAAGAAGAATTAATCTTAGTTGCACGCATCCTCCAGGTGCATTTATCGTCCACGCACACTAACACCACTCTTGATTTGTCTGAGTAAAGAGATCTAAACTCAAACTTCCACTCCAACGCCCATTTTCTCATCTTTAACATCAACTCTTGCTTGTTCTTGAAACGTTGGTTCACATGTAAACCATCAGAGTCTCTAGTAGAGTATGAATATTCAACAGAGATTGGACAAGGAGCTAGAATAGGATGAAAACGAAATGGATGGTTTCCTTCTTCATATCTGTCGTTGTGCGCTTCAGAATCTGACATGATGTTATTACTCTCAATTGATCCATGAAGTTCCTATGAAGAGAAATAATAGACTTAAAATTATACAAGTAGTGTGAGGAAAAAAATTATAAATGTTATGTTACCTGTTGTTTTTCAGGCTCACTAGATTCATCTACATATGAATGATTATCTCCACTGTGTATGGTCTTTGACTCTATGTTGGTACCAACATTCTCAAGAGCAATCATGTTGACTTTGTCATTCACCTAAAACCAAATGAACAAAAATATTTAATATAACAAAAATTGCATAATACAAACAACTGGAAAATTCCATTTGATTACTTACGGTTACACACAAAGGAATGAGTTCACTACTATTTTCTTTGACCTTGTTGAAGAAAGTTGTTAGTTGGCGATGATTTCTAATATCGACTGGTGGAGACTTGGATTCAGTACTCGATGGAAGTTCATATCTGAGTGCAATGTCTTGAGAGTCGATACTCAAATCTTCGATAACCATCTCAAGAAAATCCTTGTAAGTAACGTTTTCATCAATCTCAGAGAATGATGCAAATTTGTAGGTGTCTAGTACAAACTCCAGTTGAGATTTTTCATTTCGTTTCCATTTTCCACAGAGAGAATAGATCTGCACCATGTTTTTACCCTGAAATTTGAAAAAACGATAAGCTAAGCAAGCATGATGCTCAAAAAATCATAGAAACGAACGCTCAATATATTGATTGGAGAAGACGATTTGTTCTCCTCTAAACCAAAAGCAGAGACGAAGAAAGAGACCTAAGCTTATTATGATCGGAGAAGCTGATTGAAAGAAGAATTCGACGAGCTAATGATCAATGATGATCATGTGGAGAAGAACCCTAGACTTGAAATCGAATTGGCCATGCTGATGAAATCCATTCGATTATGGAGGAGTGTAAGAGATTAAAATAATAATCTGTGGATTAGGGACTAATCCAATGACTTTTGATTTTGGGCTTTTAAATACTCTTAGAAAATCTATGTAGGCTTCAGAAAAGCCCATTTATCAGTGAACAAAAAAAAAAAATGATTGTAACTGTTTTTAAGAGGCTTTTAACATTGTAGAACTTTAATATAATTTTAGAGGAATTTGTTTGTTTCAAAATATAAACAAATTTCACATTTCAATACAACTTTTATACTTATTAGACATTCTTTAACCAATGGAATAATGTTAGTTTTTTTTATAATTGGCTGAAATCATAAATTAAATGCTACTTTTTCAAAAGGAACAAATTTCTTAATAATAGTTAGTGGCGGAGCCACAGTGTAATTAAAGTTTTACTAGGTGTTGTGCCCGCACATGCGGGCATAATTTTCTTATGAATATTTGTTATTTGTTATTTATTATTTTATTAATTTTAAAATAATATTATAAGTTATTTTTTATAGTTTTAAAAAACCTAAATCAAACATTAAATATTTTATATGAACATTCATCAAAATCTATATGCTTATTATAGTGTTGAAAAACATCCACATACTAAAATATTTTGAAAATATATTTATATTTTTAATATTTAATTTTAAATTGTTTTATAACTAAATTTTTATTTTTCATAATAAAAATATTATTTACAGATAACTGTATAATATTCTCTAAGATATCTTATGTTTTAAATATGCATGAATGTGGATAATTATCCTATTAATTTTTTAATAAATTAACTAATATAATAACATATAAATTTCTATCACTAACATAAAATTCTCTTTTAATTAATTTATATATAAATATATAAATTTCACTAAAGGTATCATTAACTTGAAACGTTCCAAATTTTAATATCTAATATTTAATTAAAAGTATCTTTATACAAATATTTTTGTTTGATTAATATTTAATTAAAATCAATTTTTGAATTTAAATTTTAAATTTTAAATTTTTAAATTTTATAATAGAATGATATTATTTTCAAAAGTCAAAATCAATTATATATAAAATTAAGATATATAAGTAAATTGTTTTATAACTAAATTTTTATTTTTCATAATAAAAAATATTATTTCCAGATAACTGTATAATATTCTCTAAGATATCTTATGTTTTAAATATGCATGAATGTGGATAATTATCCTATTAATTTTTTAATAAATTAACTAATATAATAACATATAAATTTCTATCACTAACATAAAATTCTTTTTTAACTAATTTATATATAAATATATAAATTTCACTAAAGGTATCATTAACTTGGAACGTTCCAATTTTTAATATCTAATATTTAATTAAAAGTATCTTTATACAAATGTTTTTGTTTGATTAATATTTAATTAAAATCGATTTTTGAATTTAAATTTTAAATTATAATAGAATGATATTATTTTCAAAAGTCAAAATCAAGTATATATAAAATTAAGATATATAAGCATTATCATATTGTTACAATATTATATTTAGATGATAATGACATATATAAGAGTTATCTTATTTTTGCTTTTTTTATAAACTTATTATATTAATTATTCTAAGCTATCTAACATAATAACATACTAATCTAATTTTATTTTTTAAATTTCATTTTTAATTATAAAGGTAGTTATATATAAAAATTTCATTAAGGGTATAATCGATATTAACCACTCCAACTTTTAACATGAGAGCTCCGTTGCGAAAAATCACTTCGCAAATAATAGTATAGATTATGTTTCTGTTTGCTTATATTGCGACCACCCTTGCTTGTATTTGTATTTGTATTTGTACATGGACTATGTATCATCTACCTGAAAAGTTGTTTTGTGCTATCTTTAAAAAGCAAACCAAACGTACTATGGCACGTGCGTGTAACGAAAGGCGGTAATCAATTTGGATATTCCAAGAACGAACGTTCCTCTCTTCGATTCATCGTCTCATTTCCCCCATATTCCAAATCTCTCTGTCGCTTTCTTTTCTGTGTTTCTGTTTCTTCAAAGATTTATTATCATTCCCTTAGGTTTATTTTTATCTTCAAGATATGACGACGAGTTTGGATCGGTGGGAGAAGGATCCTTTCTTTGCTGCTGCTGAAGAAGTTCAGGAATCTGCTGACAGGTTCCCTTTCATTCTTTTCCCCTCATCATAATAGTAAATATTTCTCTCATTATTCTTCGTGATGCAATGTTGATTCCTGTTTAGGAATTTTGGATTCTCATATTCTATTTTTAGATCTGTTAATTCACACAATGAATGTGGCAGGATGGAGTCAGCTTACAGGACATGGATCAAGCGAGGCTCTTCGAATGTATGGGACTCTGATCAGCTTCACAGAGACCTTCACGCTGCTCTTGGAACCACCAAGTGGCAGGTTCTTTTCTTTCCTTATCCCCTTCTCTGTGTTGTTTATTTTATAACAAACTTTGATTCTATTTTTGTATGTTATTGTTGTGTAATGTTGTTTATTTATTTCTTCAAGTGAATCTGTATCTTTTTTGCTGCTTCAGTTAGATGAATTTCAAAGAGCGGTTCAATCTAGCTATAACAACCGTTTGAGTAACGAAACACGAGACAGGCATCGCGAGTTTACTTCCGTAATGGAGACACAAGTTGCGAAGATAGAGAAATCTCTCAAGGAAGCTGATGGTGGGAAAGGAACTCCCAGATGGGTGCGTTTGGACGAAGATGATCGTAACGAGCTTGCCCTCTTCTTGTCTGGATCTTCTGCGTCTGAAAAGAAACAGCTTCAAGAAACGAAGCAACATGGTCATAGGAGGACGGCTAGTGCTACTCCTGACATTGGTGCTTGGAACATTCCGGTTTCTGATGATGAAGGTTTATTGAAGAAATCTTCTCGTGAGCCACCGGTTCGACCTCCAAGGAAAGTTCCTAGCGTCTCTGGCTTCTTGAATTTTATGGAACCTGGAAGGCGTTGGATTCTCAAGGAGACTCTGATGCTGTGTTGTTATTGCCTATCCACTCGAACCAAGTAAGATCTCCACATTTTTTCCTCCTGCTTACAAACCATTATACTAAATGGCTTTCTTATGTTTCTCAGAAAGCTATGTGTCTTGAGAGGGACAAAAGTGGTATGGAGTGTGAGGAGGACTGTTACGAGAAGCAGCTTCAGCTTCACGGTTGGTATGGAGCTATACAGAGGCAACTTCAACGGTCTCAGTATCGAATGAGATATAGTAAAACTGTCCAAGCTGTAATTTGGATTCTTCTTTTACTTTTTCTTATAGGTAATATCTACTAAACCGAAATTTCTTCCCTCTGCAAGTTAAGCTTGCATTTGAGATTGGCTTATTTTGTCATTGCAGTGGTAGTCGCAACAAAAGCAATGTAGAAGGCATGTATGAATACGACGCTGGAGAGTTTATTCATCTTCTGTGTAAACAGGTTGCGCATGAGACTGATTTGGCAACGTCTACATCTTTAATGTACAGTAGTAATATCACTGAGTTTGATTCTCTTGTAACATAGAAATGCATATTTTGGTTCGAGTATTTACAAAAGCAATTCGAGTAAACAACATTCTAGTTTTGGAACATTGTGAAAATGGATGTTTTGTAATACAGAAATGCATTCTTGATTTGATTATTTGAAATTATTCTTATTATTGAGAAATAAGAAAAATGTCAAACATTGTTTTCTTAATACAATACTTCCGAGCGGAGTTTTTCTCAGTGATTTGGAAAGTTCCAGACTTACAATGTTGAAAGCACACGAGAGGCGGCTAAGCATTTTTGGACATGTTATCCACCTTACCCTCTTTCTCTAGCTCGACGCCTTGAAATGTAAGCCTAGATGATCGGTAGTGACTGCCAAAGGCAGTTCCAAAACCCCAGCCGAGCCCTAAACCCACTCCGCAACCTCCACCTTCAAAACAGATAAGCATTATCATGCGCTTGTTGTGTAGAGAAGAAATATACAGAAGCAAATATATGTATTAAAATGCTTACCTACACCAACGCCTAAAACATTCAAAGGCACTCCTGCAAGAAAAGCAACAACATAAAATCTCCAATTCAGTACGCACTGATACATATCAATGTCTGCGTGTGCATGTTAGTGTCGTCACTAGCAAGGACTGACTCTAGGCATAAGTACACCATCAGATAAGCACCACCAAGAAAGTACGGATTAGCAAGTATACAGAGCTACTGAAACATTTTGGAATATGATCATGAAACTAAAGAGAGCATGGTACATTGTACAGCACATAGACAGAGTATCTGTTCTCAATGGATAAGAATCTAAGTATTGGTTTGATTTTGATCTCAGCTTTCCTAAATGCTAACGAAGTCTATAAGAAGTCAAAAATAGGCATTGTATCTTTGATCATTCCATCTATAACCTACCGATTATAACTGATTTATAATCCCGTCCTCAGCTTAGTAAAATCTACTGTTAGTAAAAATTTCAGAGAGAAATTGTGAAACGAACCTCCAAAACCCCAACCAACGCCAAATCCACAGCCAACGCCGAACCCTATAAATTCCATAAAATAATAACATAATTACGAGTCGAATTGAAAAATAAATGAATAAAGAGAAGAAGCAATTTGGGAGTAGGTAATACCGAATCCAACACCGACTCCAGTGAAGTCAGAGAGCACCATTATTTTCTTCACAACGAGAAAGAGAATGGTAAGTGATTAAGGAATCGATTAGTAGCGGTGAATTTGAGTGAAGCGAGGAGGATTACCTTCGTTTTGTTTGTGAACCTGCTATAGATTGCTTCCTGCTTCAATGCGCTGTTGAGCAAAAGAACAATTAATGTGAAAGTCAAGTTGTTTAAGCCATACCGGTTAAATCTAAACCGCTATTTATGAACCTTCGTCCGTTTGTTTTTTTTTTAACCGGTTATTACAGTAAACTAGTGTTTTCTTCCTAGTATTTGCCATGTCCGCTTAACCGCACACAAAAAATGTCAATGAGCAATAATCAGTGTTGGCGGTGTCCGCTAGTCGACAAATAGGTATGAACGAAACATTTTTTCAAAGCGATGTAGGCGTTAACAAAATCGGCTTGCCTGGCTAAACAATAATTCTCTATAAACAGTCAAACGACTTTTACAACATTGACAATAATGAATCCAGTCATTGTTGATCTTATACAATGAATGGTTACTCTATTTGTGCTGCATAAGAGTATACTATTTAATCCGATCACTATACTAAACAAAGATAACAAAACATTTATACAATACATGGCTGCTTCTATCATTGAAAGACTGAAACTATATTATCAAAATAAAAATTGGACTCACTAACTAAGTTGATAATGAAAAATAACCCTCGAATAGAGTCTATGCATATTCTCCTGCGCTTTATTTACATTTTCTTCAACGAAACTTCCTACAAGAATTTATAGCTTCAACAATAGCAAAGTACTAGAATAATCGATCTAGGTGTTTCTATTTGAATGTTTTTATACACATTGATCTCCTGCACCCCCCAAGCTTCTTTATGGCATCATCCATAATTATGTCGAGTAGCTACTGAACCCTGCTGCAATGTCTTAATCTTGGGGCCTTGAGACAACTCATCAACCTGGGAATCGAACCTGAGTTCAGAAGGTGGAATGAAACAATCCATAGACAAACCAGGGACATTGAACGCAATCTCATCGATCACCCACGCTTCTTGCATTGTAGTCTTTGTGTTATGTCCTGACGACATATCTCCAAACCTTAGCAGCGTCGCCACTGATCTACCAGAGTGAGCTATCACAATCCCTTCAACAGGCTTGTAGTCTTCTAAGTACGAGTTAATAGTCGTCTCCCAGTAAACCGCTTCACCACCAATGTTCTGGATCCTGGTTAGCTGTGAGTCTTCTAAGTGAACAAGAAGACCAGTCTTTTGACTGAAGTAACCAAACAAAGTATGTCTTATAGTCTCTGATGCACCTTCACTTCTAGCTCTAAGTGTTGCCGGGTCTGCACATAGCTTGAGAATGAAACAATCTTCTCCATCTATCTTCTTCTCTCCTATGCACCTTGCACTCGCGAACATATTCGCTGTTGTTCTCGGATCAAGTCCCTGAAAACACACACACTTTCAATAACTCAAGCAAAAAAAAAAAAAAAACATCATACTAGTCCTTACCTGAAGAGCGCGTCGTAATGGTCTAACGGGACCTTTAGCCGCATGAGGACCAAGCCAAGGTGTGTGTCTCCACACAAGCTTCCCATCACAACCCGCTAAAACCTTACTCCCACCAAGAACAAGCTCCATGTACCACATGTCAGGACTCATATGCCACAACACAAACCCTCCAGACTCAACAGCTTTAGACGAATTGTTCTTACTCTTCGAACCCTTTGACCCCGTCTCAAACTCCGACGCCACCGTCCTTATCCTCCCCATCACGTAACCATTCTGAACTGAGCTGTGAAGCTTATGACCACCTGATGCAGCTGTATACTGCTGAAGTATATACTGCGCAGAGGAGGTTTCCTGAAAAAACCAAAAAAAAAACACAGTAAATATTTGTTAAGATCCAATAGGCTGATAAATGGGCCTCCAATAGGCTGATAAATGGGCCTCCAGGCCCAATAATATTAAACACAGTTTGAATTAGAGCCTCACCATGGGAGTGTTCTTGACGCTGAGGTGAGGAAGGAGATCCAGAGGAGTGACGTGTACAGGACCTAACGGCGCGCCGAGAACACCGAGGAGAAGCCTCAGATCCGTGCGTTTGAAGCCGGAGGAAGAGGAAACAGACGGCGGAGCAACAGGGAGCTGACACTTCATCCAGTTGTACCAGCGTCTCTCGAGCTTAGAGTAGTCGCCGCTGGCTCCGGAGTCATCTCCGTCCGGATCGGGACCTTCTATGACCGGAGGAAGCATCTCGGAGACGTGGCGGTCGGGCTGCGAGACGTAGCGGCCTTTGCGGCGGCGGATGATGATGGGAGAGACGGCTCGGACGGGGCTCTTGGAGCGTGATCGGCGGGAGTGTGACTTGGAGAACAAGCCGTGTTTCTTATCCATAGGTTTTTTGAAGGAAGGAAGTGTTTTAGTGGGGAGAGATGGTGAGAGAGAGGAAGGAGAGGTTTGGTTTGGTGTTGAGAGGAAAAGGGAAAGAGAAGTGTTGCGTTGAAGGGAAGGTTGCATATTAATGTCCTGCTTTAATTCGGTTTTTTATTTTGTTTAATTTTAATTAGCAATTTTTTTATATTTTTCTTTTTTTTGAGAAAATGACTAGGATAGACACAAATTTTTTTTTATCACAAATATAGATGTTAACAATTAAAATAACCAAAATAATACTTAAATTTTTTATTAAATATTTATACCCTTTGGGTTAACTAATATTCCTACTAAACTTTTTTTATTTAGAGTTGAAGAGTGAGTTTTGGGAATATACTTTCAAATTTTAAAAAATAAAAAAACTTAAAATTTTCAAAATAAAAAATGTTATTTTAGTCATTTTAATTTTTGAAGTTTTTTTTTGTAATAAAAACTTAAAAGAAGACTATTTGAGAGAATTGCACTAATTTTTTCGGTTATTGATTTTATGGTCAAATTGTGAATCACTACATTTATTTTCTTTTTCTTTTGAGATCGGTTTTTAACTTTTACACTCCATTTAGGTATATAAAACAAGTAATTGTCTTGTTTCTTTCTAGTTCAGCTCGTTCCACATTGGACAATTTAAAAAGTAAGAGAGGGATGAATTTGTTTGATTAATCATTCGTTATATGGAGGACAAAACCTTTAGGTAAAGGAGAATTTTCAGGTGTGAGTATTTTTATTTGTTTTTTTTCTCCACTTGAATGGATATTAAGTAGTTGAACCATGTTACAAAATCGAGCGTGTTGAAGTTATTACAAACATAAAAGAAGACGAGAATTTTATAGGGGTCGAACAATCAGATGTTTCATCGGACGTTTGCTTTTTGTTTTGGAATCAGAAACTTGTGAAATCTTTCAGAATCTTGATTCTAAAACATTTTTAAAATAATTTATTTTAAAACACATCGAAATTTTACAGTTCCGTTTGAAAAATACAATGATAAAAGTAATTAAAAATATAAATTATGTTCTATATAACATCTAAAATTAATAGAAATAAAATAGAGAAAACATAATATATGCAAATACTAAAACTAATACTATAATTATCTTCATACACTTAGTTTTTTATAAGAGATATTACATATATATTCAATAGATTGTGACGATTATTTTTAGATACTAAAAATAATTAATTTGGTTAACTGAAAAATAAACTTAAATTGTTAGTATTTTCACAACTATAATATGAAATCAGATAAATGGATTAGTGATTTTACTTTTAGTTTGAATCATATAATTTTAGCCATAAATTTTATATTTTAATATACACACACACATATATATATATATATATGGAGATATGCTTTCAAAAATGTACCTGTTTCCTAGATTTTTTAAACATTTTACTTCTACGCTTCCACACTATCTGCTTCCAATTCTATGTAACAGAGCTTCTGACAGCAACAACACTCCAACCTCAAGTTAGAAAACAAATAAATAATAGTTCAAGGTTTCTTACCTTACAATGGTATAATAAATGATTTGCTCTATATAGTTACGTCGTGGTATCATTCTCTAATAAATACATGATCATTGATTAGGGATCGTTTTCATTTAATGACTGTAGAGAAAAACGAGTCAATAAAAAAAACGAGTCTCTCTAGTTTATACTACTCAAATTTACTGAGTCCTGATGATTTTCACACAATTTAAGTTATATGGAGACAGCCAGAATAAATTTATACATTGAAGTTTTTTTTCTAATTATATCATTTTAGCGACAGAAGAGTGCATTATATCGACGTAAAAGAAACATCATTAATTATCTACTTAAAAGTCTGAAAATGAAATTTAGCCAAGAAAGTTTTTAGTCTTTTTGGTGCAAGTGTTAAATTTTATACCAAAATTTTAAGATTTTGACAGCAGTTACAAAGAGTACTAGTAGCAGAAAATATCAAAATCTAAACACCAAGAAGAAAGAAGACGAGACTAAGACCCGAGCTAAAGACCTCCACTCGCACCAAGCACACTAGAGCGCCAACGGCTTGACGCCACAAGACCATCAATGTCACACTTATTACGGTCGGCTTCTGAACGTTTCTAGTTGTCCGGTTGATTTTTATAGGTTTCGTTCAACGTATGTTACTATGTTCCTTGATATTGCTCCGCCCTTAAGCTAATTTTAAATAGAAATTATATTCTTTATCATTGCGTGAGTCATATATTCTTAAACGCATTTAGCAGAAAATAAAAATTCTTGAACACGACCGCTAAGTGTAATATGCTGACTGGTGAGTTTACCCTTAGAACAATTCTTAAAATCTTCTCCATGCTCGTGCATGTAATCATCAACATGTCCAATTGTTTTTCTTGCCCTTCCCTTTTTCGACTATCATTTATTAAATGTTAGTATTTTTATTGAGAGAATTCGTTAAAATAGAAAAATAAATAACATATACACATCATTATATTCTACTTTATCTAAAAGCAGCATATATTAGTGAGCAATTAGCCTTAAAGGACACGAAAGGCATGCACTTAGAGATGGAAATTAAAGTTAGAACAACGCAATTGAGTGTGATGATGCTAAAAGCAATATGTAGACTAGTCTGGTATGCATGAGCATGAAGATAAGCTACCAAAAGTCAAACATAAAACAAGTTTATAAAAAGAGTTTTGCTTTTGTGAAGTTTTTAATTTGTTAGAGGGGGCTGATTCATCATTTATGGGACCAAGTTAGAACATACAGTTAATGTTTGTTTTGTTGCTCATTAGCATCGTTAACCTCATTTTCGATGGTACTTAATTATAAACTCTCAAGTCCCCCTTTTGTGTTGTGTATTCAATAACTTTAAAGATGTTAAAATCACAATTACAATTGATTAATAAACTTTAAAATAAAAAGAAACATTTATGAAAATGCTTTGCATTAATAATAAACTAGCTTAAGGTATCTAAGTGATATTCTTTCCGTTTCATTTTAATTGTCATTTTAAATTTATACACACAAATTAATAAATTATTTAATTTTATATATTTTCAAAATTAAAATAATTATCTATATAGTTAACCATATTTTAATCAATAAAAAAATATAAAAATAGATAAAACTAATATATGTGTTGAAACTATAAAATGATATTTATTTTGAAACAAATTTTTTTTTTAAACAACAAATAAAGTGGAATAGAGTTGTCAAAAATAATAATAATAAACTAGCTAGTATTGCAATTTGTAATGTAGAACCGCTTAATTATCATAGAAGTTAGGACTCGACGTTCAATATACAATATTATAGTAGTAGTGAAGAAGAAGCCTATATATACATTGACCCACTTGAGCGGACGATCATTACAGCTTTTATGAAAAACTTGTGTGTGATCGTTTGTGATATCTACCAAGAAAAAGAAAGTTCATATGATGACAAAATATTCTGATATATCATCAACGTGAGGCGGGAAGTAACGGTGACATGAGGCTAGGAATAGAAATAAATAAACAAATAAAAGCAGTCGGTGTCTGTAATTATAAATGGTGATGAATGATGATAAACGTTGAGCATGCGAGTTTGGTCCATTGTTAATAATGACAACTTTTTGCAAACGATCTTTAGGAAACCCAAACACGCAGAAAAACAAAAAAAAACGAAAAATCTCACATAGACATTGCTTAGCACAGATGATACTAATCAATTTAATAATTCACCAATCTTGAGAATCACTCATGATATATTAAGGGTTTTCCTTCCATGCATATTGTATATTCGGGTTTTGTTTTAGAACACTTAATTAATGTCATAATTACTGAGGATATTTGATTGTTAAACAATTAGTTACAGTAAATTGAACGAAGGATCAACAAATGAACAATTACGTTCAGTAAATTGAACGAAGCATTCGGGTTTTAGAAACATGGTGATGGTTATATGTTCTTCACTATCTAAAGCAGAAGTGTACCCGATTACAGGGTTCTTTAAATTTGGGCCACAATATAGATAAATGAAACCACACTAGCTTTAAGGCCCATAAAAGAATAAATAAAACAAAATATAAAAAAAAAATTTATAAATAAATACTACTATTCTTATAATAGTTCCCCATAAATTTAAGGACATTTAAGTATACTATGTCATATTCGTTATCAATTCATAAAATCCAATAAAAATTTTAAATAGACATTCAAAAACAAATACATATTCAATTTTTAATTTATTTTTTACTAAAACACAAATTGAACTGAAATTACTAAATTGTTGAGTTTGGTGAACAAAATAGTCATTGGATTACACAAATAATTTTCAATTTTTAAAGAAAACAACAAGTTACAAGGTTAGAAACAAGCAATTTCAAGTGGTCTTCAACCAAGAAGAAGAACTTGTGCCATCATCTCCACATGTCCAACAAATGAGATAGCACAACAAACAATAGATTAGCCAACGAGCTCTCTGACCTCTTTTCGAGTAGACAAGAGGATGACCGGAACATTAAGCTTAGTTGCATAAACAACATGAGCTTCAGCAGTACCATCGTTTGCAGCAATAATTTTTATCATTTTTATTAATAATGGTATCAACCTTAACAGTTAATTTTCCAAGTTGAATCTTTTATTTTAATCAAGAAAGAAAATATTTTATACATGTTACAGCTTTAGAAGATTTTTTTTTTTAAATTTTTGCATTATGTTAGAATCTTTAACTATTGTTATAGTTCACTAAACTAAGAAAATATATCATTAACAACATATAGTCAAAGTAACAATAACAACCTCAAACATAGAGTATATATACTATTCTCTTCATCTATAACAACATGTCATCTTATTTTTAAAGATCGAGTTTTTAAATAAAAAAAATTTCATATATGTTGCACCTCATTAAAAGATGGATTTTATTATTATGATACGACAATTCATTTTACATATCATCTTACAATATCCTAGAAATAAGAAAAATATGATGATTTCATACATAATGAATATGAATTTTTTTTTGAATTTCATGCATATTGAGATACAACTACAGTCTCACTCACATAGCTTATGAACATATTAATAGAAAGTGAATTAATCTCATTTAGCATCTCATTTATGAATTTTCTATAGTTGAAGTGTCAATTATACAATCAATTTTGCAGAACAACTCTAATACTTGTCATAAGAAAGTTGAACATAATCTCTATAGATATAAATTGAAAAATAACTGTTAATAATATTTCAATTTTACACAATTTGATCACATAATTTCTAGAAAACTACTTTAAAACAAGAACAAAATTATAATATATAAGATAAGTTTTATGACCTTAGAGTTGGACCGGCTGTAAGTGGATTTCACATCTTTTTCTAACTGCGAGGTTTCATAATAATTAGTTGTCAATACAACTTATAAACAATGAAAGTACAAATTATAAATATAACCTCTATGACCCATTTAAATAGAGCTCGATCTGTGGAGTTCAAGTAATTTCTTGTTTATCCCTCAATCACAAAAAAATACAAATAATATGGTCAATAGGATTATAATAACAACTAATAATAACAATGTTACTTGTATATTACATGCATACATTTTGATTAACTATGAGATTATGTTTAACAGATAAAGAACCAAATCCTCCGAATCAAAACATACTTAATCACATGATTCATGTTGATGCTTTTGGTCAAAAGTAGTACAAACAACTTGGATGTAGAATTAAATTGTCTCCATTACTTATCACAAAAATTTTGCACATAGTTTTCAACAATTTATCTCGAAAGATCAAATATCATATGATCATATTAAATTCTAAGACAATTGACCCACCTAATTTCTAAAAACTAGAGAAGACTTCAAAAAAAAGACCAAGAATTGATATATAAAATGTCTAACAATAATTGTTTTACTTGTATAATCTATGCATGTATTTTATGTATAAAATCCACACATATCGTTTGATTTTTAAGAGAATTGTTTTATATATTGTTGAAGCATACAACAATACGCTTCATCACTTACAATTTGAGAATTATATTTTAACAATTACTTGAACAAAACACTATATATTAACAGAAAAGCATAGTAAAAATCATAAATAAGTTCAAACTAGTTTATAGAAAATATTGTAAATTTTGTCATATTCATGTTTTCCAACACAGTTAAACGAGTCATGAAGACTTTGTTATATAGTATTGATATTATTTTCACTAACATTATGCATTATTAGTTACATAAAAATTTGATTAATTAAAAAATTATGTTTTAAAACAAAGAACCAGTATTTGATATTTGTGAGTGGTTGTTAACTGCACACATTAGTTTGTGAAGGAGAAAAATGACTGAAGCAAAATATAATTATTAGTTATGTTGATGTTTTTGGCCAAAAACTAATATAGCATATAATTACCTTAAACTAAAATCATCATAACAACAACATTGCATCAATTTTTTTATTTGTATGTGTTAAAATATCTGAAATACAAAAAGACATAGCAAATTACATACAATTAGAATATCATACGAAGTGGATATATAGAAATATATTAGAGGTTCATATCCAAGTGAATCTCCACTAATTGTGTGAAACTGAATAAATTGTTCAAATTACTAAATCCAAAACTTGAGTAATATGTTCCATTGTAACTATTTTAGACATTATGAATATTGTATTCATATGTCAAAAATGAGTTTTATTTGAATGAGAAATGGAGGTCTAATATGTGTGATTTGAAATTTTTTTATAAAGTAACAAATATACATATTAGATATTTGGATTTGGGTTTTGATTTTATTAGTTGGACTTCATGTTCATTAACATAACCTTATAAACCAATTATATGTTGATATTTTATATTGATAAAATATAAAAAAGAAATCCATTTTAAAATTTATTATTTAGTTTAAATTGGTCAAATAATAATAATTTTACTATTTAAATTCTTGGTCAAAATGTGAAATAAATTCACATATTAATTGATAAGAATTATAAGACTCCATTAGTGCACATTGGAAGTTTCTTTTTTTTTTTGGAAAATGAAACATGTGCTTCTCCTTGTTTTTCTATAAAAAAAACTTGTAAGCATTATAGAAAAGACACACACAACCATGAAAGAAAAATTCGCATTCCCTCATATGAATATATTATTTGAAATTAACATAATATTTAATCAAAAAAACATATACATCTGCATTTGTTACGACTGCGTTCTTTCCGATCTCGGCATTCTTGTCAATAATACAGTTCGTGCATTTTACACAACACAAGTGATACAATGAATGTTATAGCAGAGTAGTCATGCTCTTTTCGAATTAAGAGAGATAATACTATCTGATTTTAGTGTTCTCATATGTACCTATTGGAACTTTTCCTTCCGCCAAGAACACGATTTTAGCTTTTGTTTGGTAAAAAATCTGCTCCCATCTTCATCGCATCCTGAAGCTTTAATCCAAACTTTACGTGTGATCATATGTCCATAATAGAGTGTTGCACACTACATTCCCTCAAAAAACATCCATGTCAAATTATAGAATCAAGTATTGAGCGATGATATTATCAATAATCAATCAAAAACAACAGTTATATTAGATTCAAGAATTGTCACTCTATAGTTATCAACTTTTGTAGGTAGCAAGAATCGTGGAGATGTGAAGAAGGTGTTTTTGGATCCCAAAACTGAAATTTAGGAGCCTGCCAAATTAAAAAAAATAACAATGATTAAGATTTTACTAAGGTCAACAAGAATGTCGATGAAAACCTGTTCAATGAGAGTTAAGTTGACATAAAAAAATGATCATATGGTTCCAATATCCTCCAAGTCATTGAACACAAATACATGTCCATTATAAGAAGACAATTAAAGGTCTAGATTGATATGATATGAAATAGAAAAGTGAGGAAATCTGGATGTTATACGCTCTCACATCCAACCAAATAATTTCAAAACCTATCATTGGATGTAGGATAACGTCTTAAAATTTTTAGCAAAATCTATTTTCTAAACACTTAAACATTCATCGACGCAATATATGGGAATGCCACAACTTTTTTTTTTTTATGGTAACTCAAGAATCGAAATATTAACTAGCTGAAAACACAAAAAACAACAAAAATTCCCATAACACTGAAAGCAAGCAATAAAATGACTTGAAGTTTAATTTATGTAATGAGTGTTTTGATAAACAAAAGGAAATCATTACCATTGCCTTCAAGGTTTTTCTGAGAACTGAGCGTACGTTCTTCATAGCTTAACCCATCGATTTGTTTGTTTTGTTAAGAGAGGATATATATTTTTTACAAATAAAAAAATGTCCTACCGGATGTAGGATAACAGGTCTAGATTGATATGATATGAAACAGAAAAGTGAAGAAATCTGGATGTTATACGCTCTTACATCCAACCAAATAATTTCAAAACCTATCATTGGATGTAGGATAACGTCTTAAAAGTTTTAGCAAAATCTATTTTCTAAACACTTAAACATTCATCGACGCAATGTATGGGAATGCCACAACTTTTTTTGATGGTAACTCAAGAATCAAAATATTAACTAGCTGAAAACACAAACAACAACACAAATTCCCATAACACTGCAAGCAAACAATAAAATGACTTGAAGTTTAATTTATGTAATGAGTGTTTTGATAAACAAAAGGAAATCATTACCATTGCCTTCAAGGTTTTTCCATGAACCGAGCGTACGTTAGCTTAACCCATCGATTTGTTTGTTGAGGATATGTATTTTTAAAATAAAAAAAGGTCCTACCGGGAGTCGAACCCAGGTCGCTGGATTCAAAGTCCAGAGTGCTAACCACTACACCATAGAACCCTCGTGGTGAAACTTGAAACAGTGTAAATTTAATTTTAGTACATAGAGACCAACACAGGTGGGTTAAGCCACTTGTCCAGTGAGCTTTCTGCCAATTTTGATTTATCATTAAACTTTGTAAGGCATTCCATTATATTGTGATATTTTTGATATTTGTTAATTTGAACTGTAACTTTCAATCCGGTTTAATATTGTTAGCTTGAACTGTAACAAGTTATTCTATCTGATTCATTTAGCGCCAAACACACTAGCTTTTGGTTCCTCATACGGTCGTAGAGTGTTTCAGTGACTCTGATCCTAGAAAAGCTCAAATAATTCGATGAGATACACCACCTTCAACATGTGACCCATGAACGCTTAGATATTTCGTCATGTACTTAGGTACGATCATACGAAAAACATTCGTCTATGATAGCTTCATGATGATATAGGTTCGCCTACTAGTTCCACATCTTCGTATTCCCTATTCAAGACTTAAGTTTTTTTTTCTTAAATACTATTTCATTTCAAGATCCCTTTTACAAAGAGGGCAAATACAAGGAAGCTTCATGCTTCGGAAATAAAGGATACAAGAATATTTTTAACAAGAACTAGCGTGAAGCAGAGTCGCAAAGAGATGAATCGTCAAGGTTGGATAAACTGAAACCAAGTGGTGATATAGGAAGGATGTAGAATGCAAGGGGAGCTACTCCAACCCACGTATGTAAAGCATGTTTGGAAATGTTGTTTTTGAACCAAACCTGTTTATGCCACGGAACCTAGATGGTCCATGAATGGACAGTCAAAGACTTAAGTTAATACTTAATTACACTTACTCTTGGAAATGTAGATAGTACCTCTAAGGAGACAAGACATCTTGTGTAACTAGACTTACGTACCCATGTTCAAAGACCTCTTTTTGTATCAGTCTTATATATATGTTGTTTTCACGCGATAACAACATATAAACGACCGGACAACTAAGATGGCAGCAGTGTCTTAATTTGGAGAGGATCCAATTAATTAACCACACTTTTTTCGTTTTCTGTAATGCGAAAATTTTCCGAGAGTGTAACATATGCACTATTGTTATACAGTGTTAGATTAATAATACTAGTTGCATATTCCCCGCGCAAGCGCGGGGCCGAGATCATTATGTTTGCGTGTATTTTTTTCGATTGTTGGTTTAGTGGATTATTCTAATGACACCAATTAATAATGAAATGAAAAATTTCATGTTTTTATATCGTATGTCAAAACTTGATATAATTCTATATTTATAGTATTTATATTTGTATTAAACGATTTATCAATATGACAATAACCTTAATTAAGTTAATATTCGTTGTTTAAGTTTCATTAGATAGGTTTTTATATATGGTTTTTTGTAAGTTTCGGTTTTGTTCATAAATGATGTGGCATTTTTATCTACGGAGTCATCGACTGTGGGAATTCATTCGCCGAAATCTGGAGTCGGTGGTGAGAAATGTTTTCAATGAAATTATAGTAGTTATTAAANAGTTATTAAAATGTAAGAGAAATTACATATTCATTTAATAAATAACTTACTTAAATTTTGTTGTTTATTTTATTTTATTTCACATACAATTTTTTTTTGAAAAATATTAGGAATGTGTTAAATGTTATTTATATGCGAAGTAAGGTTTATAGGAATAGTTAGGCTATAATATAGTTTTTAGTGTGTAAAAGTAGGTGTAGTTTTTTTTGCTGTAAATAGTTTTTATATCGTAGATCAAAACTTGATAAAATTCTATGTTTATAGTATTTATATTTGTATTAAACGATTTATCAATTTGAAAATAACCTTAATTAAGTTAATATTCGTTGTTTAAGTTTCATTAGTTAGGCTTTTATATATGTTTTTTTGTAAGTTTGAGTTTTGTTCATAAATGATGTGGTATTTTTATCTACGGCGTCATCAACTGTGGGAATCCATTCGTCGGAGTCTGGAATCGGTGGTGAGGAATGTTTTTAAGGAAATTATAGTAGTTATTAAAACGTAAGAGAAATTATATATTCATTTAATAATAACGAAAATAATTAATTTTGTTGTTTTATTTTATTTTATCTCACATACAAAATTTTTGAAAATATATATTAGGAAATATGTGCAATGATTTAACTTTTTGAACTCCTAATCTATATTATTCAACCCTCATTAAGCCATCCACGTATGCACCCGCGTGGAATTCACTTTTTTTTTGTTTTTTTTTGTCTGTTCGTTTTTGGATTTATTTTTTATTATTTTTGGGTTGAGCTATATTATAATAGGATAGTTTTAACCGCGTAGGCAACCACGTGAGACTTGTTTTTTTTGTTTTTTGTTTTATTATTCGTTTTGGATTCATTTTTAACTATTTTGGGTTTGAACTTATTAANCTATATTATAATAGGATAGTTTTAACCGCGTAGGCAACCACGTGAGACTTGTTTTTTTTGTTTTTTGTTTTATTATTCGTTTTGGATTCATTTTTAACTATTTTGGGTTTGAACTTATTAAGGTTTAGGGTTTATACAACTATTTTGATCTTTAAAACAATAAGCCCAAAAAAAAACATAAGAACCTTATAAACAAAAAACCCATATGATAATAACCTAAATAAAAAAAAATCAAAAAGACATGATAGCTGCGTGGTTTGTACCCACAATCTTACATACTTAATTAGACACCTTATACCACTTAGCTAAAGTGTATTTCATTGTTTGTAACCATCTTACCAAGACTATGTGTGTTTAAAAAATATTTTTATGATGATGACATTAATTGGTTTATGCATGAGAGCAGTGGGAATTGAACCCATGTCCTTGGAGACCAAACATGGGGTCTTAGACCACTTGACTAAACTGATATTCTTTATTTGTATCCATTTTAAAACAACTATCTATTTTAATATAAAAATGTGGGACCCACAATCTACCTATGTGGACACCTTAAAGAGCCTTTAAACTGAATCATTATAATATAGATTGACACAAAAGAGCGGTGAACAAAATAATCCAAAGCTATTTAATATTTTATTTAGCCCCCATTCATATAAGTAGAAATATATCGTCAAGTCTCATTACTAATCATAAATGGATCAAAGCTGGTCTATCCTGGTTTTACTTCCCCTTCGTAATCAGGACGACCAACCTTGCTCCACTATCAAAACCGAAACTTACAAATAAACGAGAACCAAAAGAGATTAAAGAACTATCTCCACCTTCAACATTTTCTACCTCCAAAACCGACAATGATACACAATAGTCCTACCGTTTGTTAAGTTCACGGCTAAGTTCCGCCACCAAAACCAGGTGGCGTCGACCAAAAGCCACTGCCAACACCGCCTCCTCCATCTCCACCATCTCCAGTAACATAGGTCATGCATGACAATGGCACAAGACATAGTCCACGGCTTCGTAGATCCCTCGTCTCTTCCTCATCACCTTCTTGTGGTAGTGAGCCCTAATTAATTTTAAATTTTAAATATGTAATTTTGTGGATAGAAGAATAACATTAGAGTGATTTTTATGTTAACTGTAGGAATGTATTATAGGTTCTCTAAGTATACCAGCTGGGAAGCTTTTCCAGGTCGGCTCCTAGATGCTCTCATGTAGGGAACGCTTAGAGTCTGTCCATAAAAAAAAAACAAGTTTGTCATTTGAGTTATGATACTTTACTATTTTCTACATATATATATATACCCAAAGTTATCAAATGATGACCACGATAATTACTTATATAAACATACATGTAATTATCCATTAACTAAATTTAAATTCAATGGGATCAAAAGGTACTTACGAGTAGTGCAACAAAGAGGATATGATAAGATAAATGTCAAATCTAGCTAATCTCTTGCTTTAAAGGCAAGCTTGCTAAAAGCCTATGGCACTAATTAATATATTAGTTTTCGATATAATTGATTAGCCCATACTCCATAGTCTTTTAAAGTTATAATTTCAGTACGTGTTAGATTTCTGTGTAGATTATATACTAACTGATATAAAAAGTTGAAAATAATTGGCAGACGGAACCAGGATCAAGAAGAATGTCTGGAAGTAACATGGAATTAAAATATGTTTTGCCATACTCCGAAGGTGGCATCTAAATATCACTCCAACTTCATTCCTTTATAATATGTGTTGGTATTTTCTTATTTAAATATATATTTTCTACATATTTTTGAGTAAGATTGTGTACAGATAATTAAAAACCACACATATACAAAATACGTATAAGGATGTATGGATGTGTATAATGACATGCATGCATGCATTCGTTGAAATTACTTACCTCGATCTGGCTCTGTAGGAATTTGATGTATCCAATTGCCTCCATTAATACAGATGCTGTATCTGTCTGCACTTTAGCATCTTTAATCAGCCCAGCTAGTTTATCATCTAAACATGAGCTAGTATGAAAACACATTTATCTACTTCGGAAAGTTCTTTAAAGTCCATACAATCTTCTTCTGTTTTTGGTCAAGAAAGTTATACCATCTAAATAAATAGTTATAAGAATACTTTTTCTATTGTAACAAAATACAACATTCATATAAATATCCTATCATGGATTACCACTTCGTTGATCTATGAAGGTTATGAACCGAAAAAATTGGTACCTGAAAACTTATATAGTAGATCTATCCTCTATAATTGTTTCAATTGTTTCTTAAATCCTATAGATGATTATAACTGTTTAGGTAATAATAATATAAGCAATGAAAGTAATTGTTGCTAATTACCTTCCCAAAGGGTGAAACCAACTGCTGCAGAGCTGCTATTCTGTCTCCTAACTTCTCTTTCCTCACCTGTTTTTCAATTTCCCAAATATATAAACAAAACAATGAAGAATCAATCTCATTTTCCTTTAGTTATATAGATTTAAAATGCTATAATAATTTATTAAATTTATTAGGATTTAGTTAAATGTTTTGTCAAGTTGATGAAGACGACTAACTTCTCCTTTTTTTGGGGTTAAATGAAGACAATTAACTTAAGTGGCAAGTACTTGAAGAAACAAAGTAGTAACCTTGAAGGGTGGGCAAGAAGAGCGTGATTCCACGCGCGGTTTCTTGGAAGCGTTTTCTCCTGCCTTTGTTGCCATCACGAAGTTATGTCTCTTGATCACTTCACTTGCCTGATCAGGTTCATTACTGTATATTTCCATCTTCAGTACAAATAAACCCCAATTAGTAATACATACTTATATATATATATATATATATATATATATATATATATATATGTATCATTGTTTATAATTATTATCAGATATAAAGAACAATAATAGCCCCCCGACATTGAGAGAAAGTTTTTTATAAAGAAAAGAGATTTATAAAAAGACAATAAAACAAAGTAAGGAATAAAGAGAAAAGAAAAGAGAGAACAAAGGTTGATGTTTCAGCTTAAAGAGAGCTGCTTACGAATTATGTTAAAAGATTTAATAGCTCAAGCCTTGGCCCTCCAACCAAGTACCACACATCAAAGAAAAAGATGTATAAAAAGAAGATTAAAAGTTTATACGTATATAAATATATATTCTATATCTTATTTTATCTTTTCAAAAATTTGTTACAAAGCTCCATTATTTACAAAAGTCTCACCCTTTCTTTAATCTAATTAACCTACTCTAATTCACGATAACAGTATATATTTGAGTTTCTTTCAATGTGTTCTTTCCGAAAGGGCACGAAATTTAACATAAGATTTATTAAAATAAAAAATTATGGGTCCAAAGTGTTCAAAAAATTTCTGTGAATAATAATGCAATATATTCCGTTGCTTCGTCAACAAAAATGAATACATATACAGAAATCTACACTTTTAGACTCTTTTGTGACTGACATAAAATTATGAGAATAAAGCTGAAAGGTTACCATGCCGTAGTATGATCCTATATAATACTTTACTTTTAAATTCGGAAATGAGGGTGAGACCAAGATAAAATATACGTAATAGTATTTTTTTTGTAACACATACATAATACTATAATAGTAATATAGCCCTAAAACTATGCTTTCAGATGCACTAACTTCACCAAAATCCACCGTCAGACCAATACTTCAAAGCTATCATTAATCATTCATTAATTATATATTAAAAAAGCAAATAGATTTAAGAAATAGATGTTTTTTGGAAGAAAAGAAATAGAAAGTAATGACTTAAAATAAACTTACTTGAGGAGTAGGGGAAGGAGAAGGGAGGTGAAGTGTTTGCTGCAGATGATGATGAAAGGGAAGGCCAAAAGGAGTAAAACTTCCTCTAATCTCTTGAGGATTTAAAGGAGGAACTAAGACATTCCCTTCAAACAATCTTCCATCCAAAACTTGCATGTTCATATCAAATGGTCTTGGGATGTTGCTTATCCTCCGAGACTCGCTCAAGCTCGATATGTTCACGCTTGGGTAAATCTGACTGAAACTGCCTCTATGAGACTGAGACGAAGGCGAAGAAGAAGAAGAGGGAAGGCTGTTGGAATAATCTCCATTAATGGGGAAGCCAGAAGATATAGTATTGAGAAGAAGCTTTTCAGTGTAGTCCTTGTGTTCATTGATCTTCAGATAGTTTGTGATCACTGGACTGGTTAACATGTCTGTGAACCTGGGCATGCCTTGTTGATGGTCAGAGGTAGTTGATGAGGAAATCTCTTCTTTGATCTTGTTACTCCCTTCATGATGATGAAAGGAAGATTCATCATGTGTCCACTGTAATGGAAAGTCTTGTTGTTGGATCAAGGAGTGATTGTGGATGCTAGAGAGACTCAAACATTCACTTGTGTTGTTGTTGTTGTTGTTCTGATTTCTTGTGTTTAACATCTCATTGTTAAAGTTATGACTCAAGCTCACACTATTCCTGTCACAAGATCACAGGTGTTTTTTTTCTTTTTGTGAATCAATACAAACTTCAGAATACCATATATATATAATTAAGAAGATTAATATAATATTAATATTTTATCAGCCACTTAAATTCTATCTTGTTGTCTTCTTCACTAACTTATCTTTCAAAAATCAGAAAAAGAAGGAAAAAAAGGAAGAAGAAAGATTCCAAATTCTTGACATGTTGATACCAAGAATATTCAAAACACTCAAATAGCTACAGAAACTTAAGCATACACGTGCCAATATATACATATATATGGTCATGTATATGTGTGTGTATATGTACATATGATACTAAAGAGGATAGATATAGTGTGTAAGTGGGAGACTTACAGAGAAATACCTCCTGGGCTCCATTGATGGACAGAGGAAGCTTCATAGCAAGAAGGGTTGGAGTTATTATCCAAGGAAGAAGAAGAAGAAGACGACCCCACAAGCTGTAGTTGATCTTGAAGCTGATGGAGATTACCAGAGTCCATATGTATAAGAGATGAGATATATATATATTTATTATAGTGGTTGTTCTCTCTGTATCTATGTGTATATATTTTCGTGTGTAAAGAAAGATGAAAAAGAAGGATGGAAAAGGTTGGATGATTTCTGAAGAGTTTCTCTTGAAAATCCCAAGAGATTTATAATAAGATGAAGTAATTAATTAAAATTGTTGTTGAATATCTCTCAAAGTTCCCTATTCCAGCACATCACACAACATTACCTTAGCTTTTTTTGAAGCTTGACACATCTCTCTCTACTATTTCAAGTACCTATATTATGAAAAGCAATAAAACCTTCAAAAGAAAGGAGGGGAAGAATCATTCAATAATTCAAGAATAAAAAAAACTATTTATTTGCTAAAGAAAAAGGGAATTTGCATCTGATAACCATAAAAACAAATTTAATTAGCTATATGGAAAAGCACTATTACTCTTTCCATAATACCCGCAATGTCCCTACCTATGTAGCTAAGTAACATGCACGCGCCCTCATTTTTACGATTTGGCGTGTACGAGTTGAGAGATAAAACATTAAAAGTTCCACGGAACCGGAGGAGCGGCACGGAACCGGAGGAGCGGCAGAGAAGGATCCGGCGACGGAAAAACGAAGGAAGAAAAAGAACATTTACAAAGGACGTAAGCGACCGTGGGAATGTGTACGAGTTGAGAGATAAAACATTCGAAGTTCCAAGAAACTGGAGGAGACGGCGGAGAAGGATCCGATGATGGAGAAAGAAGAAGAACAATTAAGTAATCGACCGTGAGAAAAATATATTGGCGTAAGATATTCGAGATCCAAGAAATGGCGCCAGATTCTGGTTCGGGACATTCAACACGGCGGAGGAAGCCACCATGGCCCATGGATTATGACCTTGCGGCTAAGCGGATCTGCGGCGATAAAGCCAAACCAAACTTCCCAGATCTTCTCCATCGTCTCCAGTATCAGAAGTTCAGCCTACGACGAATAAACTTTGCGTTCTCTGTAATAGCGAGTTGACTCAGCCGAGTTTCCCGATGGAGTGCAATGGAGTCGGTAGTGGAGTAAGTTTGAACTATATTACGATCTGAAATAGCAGATAGAGCTTGGAGTCTTTCCTTGAGTTGGATGGTGACACGGTTGAGCAACCGAGTCAACTCGAGTCTGTCTCCGAGTTGGATATGTGGATGCTTGATGACGACATCGCACCATATCAGTGAAATAAAGTCTGTATATAACTACCGTTCGGTTTCCAATGTGATGATGACCTACGCGACTGACTGATGCTATTATTCAAATTAATTTCAATGTGAAGGAGAGTGAACTTTTGAAAGGTTTATCATAACCCAATACAAATGTAGCTTTCAATTGTAATATTTGAACATATAATACACCGACATAAAACTGATCCAAATCTAAATAAAATCCGGCCACAGTAGATGGCTTAGGTGCGTGAGATGCAGCTGAGGGTTATATTGGCAAACTGGTACCAACAATTAACCACATCTGCAAATACTTTCAAAATCTGCATAGATAGCTAATTACCGAGTATGCTTTGTATATTCACCTAAATAGTCCAAAGAAAAAACTATATTTAATATAATATGTACAATATTCTTCTCTCTCATGGACTGACTCTCTCCCTTTCTCTCCAGAGTATATGCCCTACTTTTCTATTTTCACTATTTGCATATATATATATATATATGTTACTACTTTGTATATAATTTTGTATTATCTTGTATAGCTTTTAGGCCCTCTCTCTCTCTACAATTAGACGGAGATGATTAAAATTCCTGAAAGCCATGATTAGTGTCCCAAGCTCTTGCCTTCGATCCCAAGGCTTTGCAACAGTTGTCTCAGAAGAGAAATGATGGCATCCATCCATCTCTGTCTACTCTCACCCAGTCACCCCCACAATACAATGACATTACCTTTTTTTTATCTCACTCCCTTTATATGTATACTGTACACATATTGCTTTTTATAAATTAAAATTTTGATGGGTACATGTGTATGTCTAGTCTAGTTATAAAACGGATATCATGTTGAAGTATGCTGAGCCCAAACCCACTCCTGGTTATAGAAGTTACGTTTTGACTGAACATATTGTCCATCTCACATGTGTTTGAACATATACACATACGTATTCATAAAATCCCTAAAATCAATTGTTACTCGTCATTCATACCTCAGTAAATCCAAGATACTAAGTAAAAATGGCTGTGGAATGTAAGCAGGGGGATGTACTCGTAATTTGAACATTCTAAGAACCGCTATCGACGATCACCAAAGGGATATTAAATGAATGGAATTGGGATATGGCCGACCTCCTATAAGGAAGTGAATGAAAGTAGGTGAAATCATTACATGTTAATTTTTCGTTCATTTTTATAAAAACTAAAATCTTTGCATAGGTCATAACGATATGTAATTAAATTGATTGTATAAAACTTGTGTATGAGGTTGAAACTTAGAAAGCCAACAACGGAACTCATTTTATGCTTTTGAAGTGGACGCAGTTAACTATTAGAGATGGAAATGATGATCTCGACGGCTTTTTTTTTTTACTTTTTTCAAGTGGAATTATTGTAGTAGCAGGAACCACCACCAAGAAGCTCAAATCAGAAAAGAAAAAACAAAGTAAATTAGTTTACATAGGACTTCAAACATGAAATCAGTCATCACTCACTGTCATGATGACGTCAAGTCCTCCAAAACCATGCTGAAGTTACGACATATAAGGAAATGTTAAATCCACACATATATATATTTTTAAACCTTTTTGGTAGTCCTAATTGGTAACTAATTACATTCTTGTAACCCATGCTTTCAGTCAAATTGACAGAATATTCGTACCACTTGACGTTTCACTTGTTGTAATGCAATAAAATGAACAAAAATGATCTATGAAACTTTTGTAAGTATGGTGAAAGAACCAACCTTGGAGCTACGATCCAAACCGTGGTTTAACTTTAAGATTTTTAAAGGAACCAAGATAGATATACATGGAACCTATAATTTTTTTACAAATTATACCGGTTTAAGAACCAACTTAATTTTTTTAAATGGAACCTATAAAAGGAGAATGAGAAAACTGGAGAAAGAGTCTGTAATGTTTAACATCCCTTATTCAGGTTAGAGATGATAATGGGAATGACCAATCCTGAGATTTTGGGAATCAGAAACAATTTAGTAAAAAGTTTGATAATTTTTTTTTTTTACTATTTGAAGGTTTATTTCTATATCTGTAAACTGACTCTTAAATTTGAAACTTAAAACAGATATTTCGCTTCATTATGCTCAAGAACGGAACAGTGAATCACAAAGGGAAATGTCAAGCTGGAAATGAAATGAGAGAAAGGGAATATAACAGGGTTCTAAATGATTCAAAATTTTGGTGATTTCGAAAAAGAGCCTACAAAAATAAGCGCAAGGAATGCCACGGGCTGAAAGCAGTGACAGATCAATAACTTACAATCAGCAGTCATTGACATTTAGGGTACAGACAGAGTGAGCATAACATTTATGCAAGAAATGACTTGACAAAATGATTATTATTAACATTTAGAAGATGTGTCAGATTCTGATGTTATGACGATTGGCTATTTTCTGTTGTTGAAATTAATGTCTTTCAGAAGAGAACTGTTTTGTAGAACGTAGCTACGCGATCCCATAAATGGTTAGCATGTTTTAAGTAAAGCAGATCATTAAGAATGTTTTAGGTATGCTTGTTTGCCTAGAGTTTGTGTTCCATATTTATACCATTATCACTGTCTTTTTGTTATAAGCGATCGAGCGAGAGAACTAAAAGAAGTTATTAAGAATCTTATATATTAAAAGAGAAGTCATGACTTCACTTAATGTGTGATATTTTAAAATGGACCATCTAATAGAATTCATAACATTATATTATTCAATCATTAATAACATTCATTAGATTTACTAATAACATTTATTGGGCTTATTAAATTTTTTATTGGGCTAATAAAAATTAAATGATCCATTGGATTTATAGATATTATAATAAATACATGTTTAAATTAAACTTATATAATTTAATATAGTAATAGTATAAGTTAATTATTTATATATTTTGATGTTAACTTTAAAAATTATATGGTTTATTTTTAAAAATAACAAAATCATCATTTTCTAACAATAATTAATCTATACTATATAATAATTAATCATCATTTTCGATATACACACCTTATATAATATATACCCATTTAGAAATAAAAATGTTTTTATAAAAATAAATGAAAACAAATACCCGCGCGGTTGCGCGGGTTGAGATCTAGTCTATTCTATTAAAATAGAGTCATTCTTTTTATCTACTGATACAAATTGTCATTTAATTTTGGACACTTTCTAGAATGTTACAAATAATATAAGTCATATAATTGATTGAACCGTATTAATTAAATTAAACCAACACAATTAATGTAAAAAACGATCTTAATGTAAACCACCTTCAAAATACGACAGATATCTATGTGTATATCGAAAACACAGATTTTCTCCTACAAATATGGAATGTTCTAAAAGAATATATATCATCAAAATATGAAATATGGAAATCTACTAATTATACTTAAATTAAACCAGTGGTTATTTATGAAATATAGTCTTGGGCTTACTTTTATTTTTTGAACAAATTATATAGTTTGGTTTTTGGCTTAGTATTAAGTAAAAACTCCAAAAAATATTGAATAAACTTTTCACCTTAAAAGATCAAAAAATCAATTATTATTTTCAGACCCAAAAGGTATTTAATATTTTTAACAAAACAAAATTATCTATTATTAATCATTTATTTAAATCATGGTACTTTAAAACATGTTAATATATTTTTTTATTTTAAATAACAATCACTTTGTTTTGATAAATTTCAATTGTAACTTTTAAATAATTTATTGTTTTATTTTTCTTAAATAATTTACTTACTAAAAAATGTAAAGCAAAACCAAAAACCAAATCTAAAAACTAAAATCCAAAACCAAAAGCTGAAAACACATATCATATTTTAATTGCTTTTTTTATTTACAAAATAAACTATTTCAAATATTTTTTTAAAAAAATTGTTTTCATCTTTTCAGTTTCAAATTATATGTTCGATTATTTGAGATTTCTTTGTTGGTAATATCAGTTCAAACTAACTCAGCGGGTTTAAAAATAAAAAACCCAAACAAAAAAACTGAAAATGAAAAGTATGAACTTAAAAACTAAAAATCAAAATCTAAAAATAAAAAGTGAACTAAAAACTAATAAAAACAATCATCACCACAAATTTTGGTGAACTGATTTTGTATCAAAATATTCTTTAAATTAAGACAAAAACCAATTATATAAATTTTTAATCATAAAAAATTTATGCGCTTTTCAAGCGCGGATCAAAACTAGTTATTAATTATACAGTGAAATCCAGCGGAAAGTGAACATAACTCTTACATTAAGAGTAACCCATTAAAATTGTGTCTCTGCTATTTTGCTTTTATCATATTTTTATTTGTGGGTCAGATCTATGATCCAAAAACTAACAAGAACAAACTAATATATATTGTTCATAAAGCATTTCTTATTTAATAGTAAAAAGTGCAATAAATTCAGAAATGAGTATATATATAGCATTGTTGATAAAGCTGTCACCAATTCGATCGCATCTAAATATTTTTTTTTATTAATCAACTCATTGATCCTGTGAAAAGCAACTAAGTTAGTAGATCAATCAATTAGTAATTTGTATCAATTCAGTCATATAAAATAACATGACAGAGGTAAAACATGAAAAGAGAGGAAGAAAAAGACTCGAATCAGATGAAAGAGACATTGGAGAACGTGATGAGATCAGAAAGAGTATGGGAAAAACTTTGTTATCACTTTTTGTGTTTCTTTATCTCTACTTGCACGCTCACAAATCTCTTCTTCTCTTCCCTCTAATTATATACAAGCAATTAGGCTGTTCCAACATCTACTTGCGTTAACAAAAAGTTATTGTGATGTCTATTTGTATCTTGGTGGTCCTTGGAGTTATTATGGTGGAGCCTCAATACTAATTGAGACGATTTGCAAATTATAGAAACTTAAGCTATATCCTGATCAACCCTATTGGATTTATTAAAAAACTTTCAAGTCGATGGACTTGCACATGATACGAAAAGGTTTAGTGATATTTTTATTTAAAATATGTTATTGAGTAATTCAATCAAAAATAAAACATGCTAGTCATTAAGCAAAAACTCTTATATACACAGCATATTTTTTATATGTACTCGTTAACAAATCTAGCTAATATTCATAATATATATATATATATATATATATATATATATATATGCAAGTGTATATATATATCTACATACATGTATGTATGGACAGGTGTATACATATGTACGTACTCTCCCACCGGAATGAGTCTAAAAATAGAATTCACATAAGATACACCATATGTACCTGAAGATCAACTCCATCCATTGCCAACTTGACGTTAAATACTGAAAATGATGAGTTAATTCATTAGAATGTGTGCCTTTTTAAAAGGTTTTGTAAGAAAATATGTGTATAATATCAAAAGTATAGTATTAGGTGTATGAGCTAAAATTGTTTTACATAAGTTACCAATCAGGGTTCCATCATCGCCATCATCATAACCCATCACATTAGAAATGCTGCTCGTTCTATTTAGTCATAAACTGGTCAACACTTCGTAACATCATTCATAAATGGGTGACACAAGTTTGATGGTGATATACTAATATTTAACTTAATCACACCTTTTATATTGTAACTACTAATTAATTAACGTAACCATATATTTTCCCATGCACATTTTAACATTTGTTACATATATAGGGAGAACATCATATAAGAAAAACCATTTTATCAATACAAAAAAAAATATGAGAAAACCCCGTCATTGTTCTAGTTCAGAATGAATCAAATCTTATATTTTATTTAGACCATCTCCAAATTATCTCTATTGTTTCTATTATAATAGATAAACTCTATAATAGATGTGAGCTTCTCTCTAATATATTCTTTAATTTGTCTCTTAAAAAAATATTCTTAAATTTTTATATTTTATTTTGCAATTAACACCTTTAACTTATAAATGTTGAAAATTAACCCATTCATAATATTTTTATTTCATAAAAATACATTACTATTTGAAGTTAAACATTCTATTACACAAAGACATTAGACATGTTGAAAAAATGACATTTAAACATAAATAATAAAATGTTACAAAAAAACATAAATAATAAAACAAAGCAGACATTGTCTAACCATTGTTACTAGTATACTTTTCCTATAATCAATGCATCCAAAATGAAAATGAGTTTCTTTATCTTTGATTTTTTTGAATCGATCTAAAAATTCTTGGAACCGGTTATCTTCATCATTTGGTATTTAGACTTCTAGAGGTAGAGTTTCTCTTCAAATTCTAGTCTATGCATCAAGATCACCCTAATCCTCAATGATCATATTATGTAAAATTATACATATAATCATTATATCATGTTATACTTATTTCCAAAAACGTACCGTTAATTTTACAGTAGCAAAACGTAATCGTAAAACTCCGAATGAACGTTCTAATATGTTATGTTACCGGAGTATAAGTTGTTTCAATATGTTGTATTAATTAATATTTAAGTTCAAATTAAATATGTTTATGAATATGTAAAATCTATGAAGATTTTTTAATAATTAAATTATAATTAATAATTTTAGTTTTGAAAATAAAATATAAATATTATTTTTTATTTAGAAAGTTAGACTTTCAAAAAAGTTAATAATATTATATATTTATTTTATTTTAAAACTTAAATAAAAGAAGAATTATTTTGTAAACAAAAAGAAAAGAAGTTGTGTGTTTATATGTAAAAATATTGTATTTCTTCATAAATATGTATTTTAATTATAATCATAAGAAATTAAAAGATTATTATGTAGATAAAAATATGCATCTATTATAGAGGAATGCTATTTTTCCTAAATATAGAAGAAAATACAGTAATTTCTATTATATGGGGAAAAATAGAGATGGGTTATAGTAGATTTTATTCTATTATAGAATATAGAGACATATATAAAGGTGAGTTGGAGATACTTTTATGATCCAACTTATGATAGTTTAGAACTTAGCCGGTAACTAAAAAGTAAAGATGATGGCTTCTAATTGCCAGAGATATTAAATCAATATTAACATATCTTGCATATCAAAAGGTTTGTATATCTTTTGGTACTTTATAAATATACCACACTGGTTTTCTGGGTATGAATGTAATTATGATTTACAGATTAAAATAATGATCTAGTGAGTCAATGTATTGTTAGACCAGTATAAAATTATACGTAAAAGATATAATCAATTTTTAAATTATATAGGTTTTAATACATAGACTGTTTATTTTGATATGAGCCAACCACCTCCTAAAGCATAAAAGACACCAAAACAGGCGAATTTGTGAACAAACCAGGAATGAATGAATGACATGTATCGAGGTAATGTGACAGAAACACTATAAGAAAGGGAGGATCAGCGTGCTAGACCTTGAGGCATCTTTGCCACCCAAACCCTAACAAATTGTTACTTCTCTATAAACGTGTACATCAAATTAAATACATCCAAACTCACAAACGCAGACTTGTATTTACATACTTTGTTAGGGAAAGAAAGCTATACAAGGATTTCAGAAATCAGAGTTATCATAATACAAGGCTGTGCAGTGACGATGGTTAATGATTGATAGATTTCAACGGATATTAAAGATGGTCGTCTCTGATCAAATCATATACATTATCATGTTAGAAAAAAAAAGATATATAACCTTTTCTTTTTTGGGGTCAAATAAGATAAAGTAGAGAACAAAGTTCTTAAAAGGAGGGTTCTTAAAAAGCATGTTAAAGCATGTTTATTTATCTTAAAGTTGTCTAAGAAGAGGACAAAGGCTTTAGAGCAGGGGAATATATGCTTTCTCAATTTTAGGGCATCTCCGTCCAACAAATTTTCCCCATCCCTTCTCTTCATCATATTTATATTTTTCTAATTTCTTTCCAACCACAAAATATTATTCATTTTATTTCAGTTTCATTATAGTTTCACTTTATATTATAGAGAAACGCAACGAGACATGCGCATGTGTTGTACTTGAGCTATATACATGGAATGTAACTAGAAAATCATCTCCAATAAGAGGTTCTTTACTTAAAAACCGGTTTTTAGCTTTTTTTAATTAAAAGTTAAGAGAAGGATTCTTATGTTCTGCTAAGAATCCCACCGTAAGAATCCTCCATTATAAATGTTCTTACGGTGTTCAGTAGTCCATCTTTTATTATGTTCTATTTATTTTGCTTGTGTACAAAAACTTTCAATTTCAAGTAAGTTTTCAAATTACTAAAGAGGATAAAACTATTTGTATAGAGAAACGTTTAGCATTATTTATTGGTAATGCAAGGTTTTTATGGCACTCGAACTCCTGTTCTTGAAGATGCACTCTTCTTTAATGTTGGTTAGTAACCGAGACTTGATTTTAAGTCGACCATTGTCTTGATGCAACCTTTAATCATAGAACAGCGGGAAAATTCTTATTCCCGATATTTGTTTGTATATGATGTAAAAAACTCTTGAAAAGTTGATAAAGCTTCGTATGGGTGTATTACTATTATAAAACGAAGACGGCAAAGACTTTCTCCACGTGGTCAATCAATATGTCTGCTTATCTACATGATTGATTATTCATGTGATTAAAAAATTAAGTAGACAATATGTTATGTGTATCCAGTCAATAAAAGGTAAGAATAAACGACTTTTTGTTTGTTTTGTTTGATACTTGAAAAGTAATACGTATCCTGTAAAGTAAATGACACCGTCGACGGCGATGGTTTGGTGGCTGGTCGGACGAGCAGACCGGGTTGGTGGTGACCTTGTCGATATTTGAGTGAAGAATTAATGAATTATTGTTGATTAATCGTGGTTTCTTTATATAAGAATTAAATTACTTGAAAAATACTAGTTATTTCAAATAGCAGTTTTTGCAAATTTACAAAATATTTGATGAGCTACGAAGAAAATAAACTTTATTATTATTATCAGTTCAATCGATAATTATTTGGCACATGCTTAGAGATCAGTGAGACAACGTTCTTTGTCCACATCAATCTAATACAAACGCTATGCATACACTGTAAAAACAGAGAGAATCGAGACACACACATGCCTAACGTCAAGCTAGTGATTTAGGTACTAACTTTCTCTTAAGAACATTAATTATAAGGAGATTGTTGTGGTTTAGCCCAACACTTGCATCTTAAAACAGCTCGGTTTGAATCATAATCTTGTAATTTTTATGGCCTTTTAGCAAAATTGTATTTGTAAATTGAATAAGAAGTTTTTGAATTTGGCCTAAAGACATGAGCTGGCCTTTCTGAGGCATATGATCAATCAATCCACAAGGGTCACCAACGTAAGTCTATGGCATGTAGTTAAATGTAGTGAACCATGGCTATGTATAATCACCTAAACTCGTTACTTAAGCCCAAGAATTAAGAGTTGATGGAGAAAGGAGAATGTAAAAAGGAAACTAAATCAATAACAAGGGGACAACATTTTTCCGAATGAAAACAACAAGAAACCAACCCCAGCATTTTTTTGTAATCTAAACGAAGTTTCCCAATCAGAACAACCAAATGATTCAGAGAAAGCATACAGAAAAATCCACCACATTGCAACAGTTATCATTCAAGTTTAAACATAAAGTTTTTCTTCTTCTTAAGCTCCTCCCTCTTCCCGTTCTCTGTTCCACTGCTCAATCCTCGCCCTCCTCTCCTCACTTCCTTCCCTCCCTCCTCGGTTAGGCGAGCTTCCATGTCTCCTCCTATCCCCTCTCTCCTCCCTCCTCTCACTACTTCTCTTCCCACTCCCACGCCGGTAAAACTCCCCATCTCTATCCCTATGACGAGGATGATCACGATCACGCCGGTCATCATACTCTCTCCCACGCCTAGGACTCACACTCCTACTCCTACTCCTACTCCCTCTTCGGTACGACCTCCTCCCAAACAGCCTCCTCCTCAACTCCTTCGAAACAAGCTTCACATGCATAAAATTACAATACCCACCGCGCCCACAGTTACTCTCCTCATACTGCCTACACGTCGCCTCCCTAAAATCCGTCACAGGCGAAAACTCCGCGATGATCGGCCGCCCCTCGTAAAACCTACCTTGCAAGGCCTGCAAAGCAGCTGCAGCCTCGTCCTCTTCTTTAAACTGAACATACACATTCCCAATCATGTGGTCAGCGAGGTTGTCGCAGATGTTGAGACTCTCGATCTCCCCGAATTTCCCTAATTCCTCGTAGAGGTCCTCGAAGAAATTCTCGAAGTGTTCTTGGATCTTGCGCGGGTCGAGTGGGAGGCCCTGAGGGTCGACGCCGGGGGTGATCATGTCGGGTCTTTGGTACATGTTGGAGAGGAGGAGGGTTGGGGAGATGGTGGGACGGTTGTGGATGCGTGAGCAACGGTCTCCGTGACGGCACGCGCCCATCTTGAAGTAGAATGGGCAGTTTACTCTGTCTTTCTCCGTGCCGTAGATTGAAGCTAAATGCTCAGCCATGGTAATAAGAGAGTTGATTCCACCTGTGAGTTTACAATAATCTAACGATTAAAGATCAAAAGAAAAGCAAAATCTAGAGAAAAGCAGAGAACGGAGAAATTAAAATCGTACGAAGGAGCTAATAAACGAAAGAGACGAGTAAATCGAAGAAAGAGACGAGTAAATCGAAGAAAGAGAAGGAAAGGTTACGGAGATTGAGGGATCTGTGGGAGAATTTGATGATCGAGAGAGGCCGTCTCCGTCAGATTTGATGATTTTAGGGTTTGTTTTTTTTGTTTGTTCGCGAGCTGAGAGAGAGACAGAGAGGGTGATCGAGGATTCGTTTTGATGAAGGCTAGTTTAGGAATAGTAAAGGGCCCTAGGGCTCGGCCCATATATGAAGATAATGGAAACTAGAAATCGGGGTTTTTACTTTCTTCTTTTTTTCCTCTTTTACCGCACTTTTTTTGTTCTTTCCAATTTTTTTTACCTCTCCAGAGCTACTACTAGCATGAAAATGTTATTGGCTTCTTTACATGAATGGTATAATCAATGTTCAGCAAAATCAATAAACGATAACTACACATCTTGTATAATCCTAGCAATTGGATGGATTATTAGGGGTTTAATCGAAGATAAAACATGGGATTTTTGCCAAAACTAACCTACGACTTGATTTAAACCCCAATACTAGACCCAAACTTGAATCAAATGTAAATCTAACCTAAAAGGGCTATGAAATTACAGTATAGTCCTTTGTGACCAAAGAAAAAAACAGAAGACATTTTTACGAATTTAGCCCCTGTAAGTTGTCTGAGTCAGACTGATCTAGTTTTCGGTCGTTTGGACGACTGAAATTAAAGTTGTCTGGACGACTGAATCTTAATAATAATTTATAAATTTTGTAAAAAATATTTTGATGAGTGAAAAATTAAAAACTTGTAATTATAAAAATTTTAAAGTGATATAAATTAAGAAATGATAAAATTGATTTATTTTCATCATAGATGAGTGGAAGTAGTGAATCATGATATTCTTTGGTCTAAGGGTTTGACAAACATATGTTGTAGCATTGTATGTAATCTTAGGGTTAGATTTTGAAAAGCTGAAATGTTTTTTTCAAAAATTTAATTTGGCCTCTATGTGTTTATTTATGTGTATACTAAACATTTTNAGAAATGATAAAATTGATTTATTTTCATCATAGATGAGTGGAAGTAGTGAATCATGATATTCTTTGGTCTAAGGGTTTGACAAACATATGTTGTAGCATTGTATGTAATCTTAGGGTTAGATTTTGAAAAGCTGAAATGTTTTTTTCAAAAATTTAATTTGGCCTCTATGTGTTTATTTATGTGTATACTAAACATTTTTAAGTTTAATTTAAGTTTTTGAAGTGTTTAATTAGAGAATGAATATCAGGGGTTATGTTTAGGGTTTCGACGACTGAAATTTCAGTCGTCTGCTTTAAATTATTTACCAGACGACTGAAATTTTAGTCGTCGTAGTATTGCCGCCTAAAATTTAAGAAATATTTTACTTTCCCGCTAAAATTATTAAAGTCTCATGGGCGACTGAAATGTTTGTTGTCTGGACGACTGAAATGTTAGTTGTCTGGACGACTGAAATGTTAGTTGTCTGGACGACTGAAATGTTAGTTGTCTGGACGACTGAAATGTTAGTTGTCTGGACGACTGAAATTTCAGTCGTCTGTTTCAAATTATTTACCAGACGACTGAAATTTCAGTCGTCTTAATATTCCCGCCTAAAATTTAAGAAATATTTTAGTTTCCCTCTAAAATTATTAAAGTCTCGTGGACGACTGAAATTTCAGTCGTCTGAAATCGAAAACATTTAACCTAATTGGTTTTTTGTCTCCCTATATAAAGAAAAATTTACACATTCTCACTCTTCCTCTCGAATGTCTGCAATAAAAATGTAATGTTCATTTTTCTAGAACTCTCAAACCTCTCTATAATCTCTTTGAACTTATAAACACCAAACTTTATATCAATTTATTATTTTTGTCTCATGTCTTTCTCACTAATTTTCTTGTTTTTGCAGGTTTTTCATCACATGGTTCCCATATCCCACTCATTTAAAGATATATTTATCTAATGTTTCACTTATTATTTATGTTTTCTTCATTTGGTAATTTTTTGACTTGAAAACACCAAAATTTATATGAATTTTTCAGTTTTGGCTCATGTTTTTCTCACTAATCTATCTTTTTCTTGCAGGTTTTTAATCATATGGATCTTCATTTTGATATGTATGTTGTGTGTTCTATAAAAGTATATATATATATATATATATATCTAATCTTCCACTCATTTTATGTGTGTTTTAAGTCATTTGAATGTTTTTTGATATGCAGATTTTTCAGATCTGGGCTTGATATGCAGGTTTTTCAGATCTTGAAGACTTCTGGGACGACTTACATGTTAGTCGTCTGGACGACTTACCTGTTAGTCGTCAGGACGACTTACCTGTTAGTCGTCAGGACGACTTACCTGTTAGTCGTCTGGACGACTAACTTGTTAGTCGTCTTGGATGACTTACTTGTTAGTCGTCTGGAAGTTGTCTGAACTTCCTAGAAGTTGTCCGGACTTCCTGGAAGTTGTCCGGACTTCCTGTAAGTCGTCTGGACTTCCTGTAAGTCGTCTGAAAGTTGTCTGGACTTCCTGAAAGTTTTCTGAAGCTGTCTTGTTTCATATCAAGTGGAGTCCAAACTTATCTTTGTAGAGGAATGATCTATTATAGTTTAGTTTGTGGTATGTTTTGTGATTTACATGTATACTCTTTTAATTGTGATTTTTTTTGTAAAATCAGTAATATTGTTTCCCAAGATGTAATATATGTGATAACAATGTGTTTACACATTTACAAATCAATGAAATAATAGACTTCAACATCAAACCCTTCTTCCAACAAATCATCATTGGTGTTAAAACATATTACATGTTTTACAAGTTTGTGTTGAAAAACTTAGTCAAATTTAGTAATGTATGACTTGTGGTTCGGATAATGTAATGTAATGCATGACTTGTCTTTTCAAATTTTTATTTAACCCGAGAGACGACTAACTATAAGGTCGTCTGGACGACTGAAATTAAGGTCGTCTGGACGACTGAAATTAAGGTTGTCTGGACGACTGAAATTAAGGTCGTCTGGACGAATGAAATGAAGGTCGTCTAAAGAGAAGTACATAATACATAAATAACATCCTCTCTCCTTTGAAACAAGATCATCATGTGACGAATCTTCACTCAAAAATAACATCCTCGCTCCTTTGAAACAAGATCAGCATGTATCAAACCTTCACTCAAAATAACATCCTCGCTCATTTGAAACGATCAACGACAAAATTTCAACAACCATTCTCCATACACAGCACGTAACTGATGCGGCATCTGAAATAGTAAAAATAAAACACATTAGCAAACATAAAACCAAGAAAACAAAATTTTATTAAAAATAGAAGCAGACGACTGAAATCTAAGTCATCCAGACGACTAAACATTCAGTCGTCTGGTCAACGCAGAGGTTAGTTTTGCAATTGACTTTGAAATCTGTTAATTGGGACGACTGAAATATCAGTCGTCTGGATTAGCTTGATAAAATAAATCTCCAAAAAACACAGACGACTGAAATTTCAGTCGTCGTAGGTTAGTTTTGTATTTGACTAGAAAATTTCAGAAGTTTGACTTTTCAGGACGACTTACATTTCAGTCGTCTGAAGAAAAATGAAATATTAATATTTTATTGAAATTCGACGACTTACATTTNTGAAATATCAGTCGTCTGGATTAGCTTGATAAAATAAATCTCCAAAAAACACAGACGACTGAAATTTCAGTCGTCGTAGGTTAGTTTTGTATTTGACTAGAAAATTTCAGAAGTTTGACTTTTCAGGACGACTTACATTTCAGTCGTCTGAAGAAAAATGAAATATTAATATTTTATTGAAATTCGACGACTTACATTTCAGTCGTCGTAGGTTAGTTTTGCAATTGCGAAAAAAACTTCAATATTTAATCATATCCAGACGACTGAAATTTCAGTCGTCTGGACGAACAGATCTGGAAAAAAAACTCGATCTCATACCTTAAATTGGTGAGACCACTTTCTTTGACTATATGAACCCTAAAAAAGGTAGAATCAAGCACTAAGGATCTCAAACGAAGGTAATCCACCCTGAATCTTTAATTTCTTTGACTATATGAACCCTAAAAAATGTAGAATCAAAATCTTGTTTTTTTTTAGCTCATTGTGGAGAGAAAGTGAGAGATATGTGTTGTAATGTATTGTTTAGTTCATGAGAATAGAAAAAGAAGAAGTGTAAATGGAATTTGGAGGCGTTAAGAGCTTCAAAATTGGTTGTTCATGGTTGTTGGAGTATTGATGACAATGGCAATCTTGTAATTACTTGAAGATGATGAGGGTGAGAGAGTAAATATGTTATTTTCGAAAAGAAAAAAACAAAAACAAATTGATGGCATTTTCGTGAATTATATGAACTTGTGGGGTGAATTGGACAAAATAAAGTTCCAAAAAAAAGGAGGTTAGTTTTGTGGTTGACTTCAAGTTTCAGGTCAATTATGCAAAAAGGCCATAAAACATTAGCAAAATTATTTATTTATTTATTGTATTTTATATTTAATTATAAAATTATTTTGATATATGAAATTATACAAACTTATGAACTTACGCTAAGTTCTGTGGGAGGATTCAACATTGTAGTTACCGAGGTTTTGCCAGACGAACCACCCATCATGGTTGGCTTCTCTCCCGCAACTTACATGTCTCTCTTAGCTGAGGAGCAGAGGAAGAAAGCACAAGAAACACAAGTGGAAACAGAGGACGTGGATGATGAGGAAGAGCTCGAGATGAGGATAAGACATATGCTCTTTTGTGCTTTTAGCTTGTGATGTAATGCAACCTTTTCTTCTTTTGTCTGGATGGATGTTAAATGTTTTCTTTGTGCTTCCATGTCTACAATAAAACTGAATAATCATCGCAACTTTCGCTGTCCAAAAAAAAAGAGTGTTTTATATACAACTGCTTAAAAAGGATCACAGATTCCTGTAGAATTGCAGAGATGATGATTCATACATAGAAGCTAATGGCACCCAAACTACTTAGCAATGAGAAAACAAGTAAAAAGCAATTTGGAGTAACCCCATATATAGATAGATTCAAGATGTACACTGATATGCTAGAAATATAAGAAAGGGAGTGGGCATTGTATATAACCAACAACTCCTACATAATCTCTATGTAACAGAAACAAACGAGAAGAATCTTGAGAGAGAATCACTCTGGTGAAAGATAGTCACACCAGAGAGCCTTAATTTAGCCACATAAAAACCTCACTCCGATTGCTATATAACCTTACACTGTCTCTCTCATGCGCCTCCACATAATCTTCTTTTGTCTTTCGACCAAATTCAAGTTCCTGAACAATGGCTCACCAAATTCCAGGCTGTCTATACGGCTGCAAAGGGTAGCTGTGAAACGGATAGCCTCTAGCCATATGAACCGGAGGCTTTAAGGGTGCAGGCATTGCCCAGGCTACTAACTCTCTTCTTGGAGGAAGCGGCGGGGGCATTGTCCTCCTTCTGTCTACTTCTATGAGCATGCACATCTCCTGGATCACCTCTGCAACCATTGATGAAAAACATCCAGTTAATTTAATCAACCGCTAAAACCATATAGAAAGTGTTTGAGCAACAAACCTTTTAAAAGCTTAGTTGTCACTCCAAAATCCAACCACCAATCTCTCCTGCTTCCTACTTTAGCGTTCTGAAACGTGGAAGCTAGGTGCACAGTAGCAGTTGCAATAACATGAGGTTTGTACTGCAAGCACAGTGTAGTTCGAAGCCTGCACACAAATGCATTACAAGATTATTCAAACTTGATATGGCAACAAAAGTGTAGATACTATATTTACTAACAAGGGTCTTTACCAGTCATGCACAAAATTCCATGAAGCTGTAGCAAGGTCAGGCCAAGCGTTCACCCTATTCAAAGCTGCAGCCAGAGGTTTGTACGGAAGCTCGACGTCTAGAAGCTCGAAAGCACTCGTGTCCAGCAGAAGCCTCTCCCCAGCCAAAATCAATTCTTTAAATTCATGGTAATATTCCTACAGACAGTGTAACGAGTACAATGCTCAGTAAGATATCACCAATAGTTGAATGTATATATACTTACAGTTTGATGGATTCTCATTGAGGCAGAAGGATCCCATTCATAGATTATTTCATATGACGCAACAACAACACTGGACAGTTGACACGGCTCATCTTCAGCTTTGCAAGCGAGGAAGAGACTGGAAGTTGCTATCGTCTGCAAAATCACCAAATTGACAGTTGGAATTTCAATTTCTCTGTTACAGATTGTTGAATGCAATTAGTGAACCATATGAATACAAAAGTATTGTTTACCTGCCAGTCATTTTTGGCATGAGATTGGCGCATGTAAAACCGGTGGCACATCACCATTGCACATCCTATTATAACTTGGGACCTGAAGCAATGAGATTGTCAGAAAAACCTTCAATAGCACCAAAAACCATATCACCAACAAATTTAATACTATAATTATCTTTAGCAACTAGAAGCTACACATAGCTTACACCGATTGATAACAATGAAAAAAACACCAGTACCTATGATCGATGATTCAAAAATAGTGGGCCGGAGAGACACGTGCACTTGGTCAGAAAACTAACAACATGTAGGTTCAGCTCAGGGTTTTGATAACCCAGCATAATTACAAAGTAACACAAGATGACAAGACACATATATCAGAAAGGCATGTCTAAACAGGTGAACAGCTCCCAAAGCAAGTTCATGACAGATGCAAAGCCTCCTATTTTGCCGATGTGAAGTGATCCAATTCATGACACCAAATTTTTTGACTAGTATTACATAATTATCCATTCATGAGATAAGAATGTAAACTAACTTATAGATGGAGAACCTCCAGACCACCTCCCACAGTGGCCCCTACGACAAAACTCAACAGTTAGGCTAGCCATTGACATGCATAACGCACCCTCTTTTAGCTAGAAATAGCATATCAGAAGACAAGAACAAGAATTAGAGCATATTCTAATGTAACAAACAACCACAGAACAAACAACACAAACTTGCTACAAGAATACTAATAGTGAGCAGCTTACACATGAAGCTTCATGCCAAGTCTTTGAAGGAATGTGCAATAAGAAGAGCGTAGAAACGACTCCTTAGCCAGATCTATCCCATCTTTTCTAGATGGAGAGAAACGCTCAATCTCCTCCTTGCTGAAATACCATTTAGCTGTTTCGCATTGAGGAGACTTTGTTAAAGATAAGTGTCTGGCCTCCTCTGCTTCAAAATGTTGACGAGATCGCTTCCTCGGATGCTGCTCCTCTCCCATTATTACCCACAAAAAAAGCTTCAACCTTTCAATAGACAAGACAAAGCCTTTCAGCTGTAGATTAAGGTAAGGAGTATCTGCAAATAGCAAGTACAATCGTTAACAACTAAAATAACAAAATCTTCTTTTTTTTTTTTGTTTGGAACATAATACGACAAAAAAAATCTCATTCCAGCTTTCAAATATTACAGCAACATATGTTTAGACAAAACATTCAAACAGATTCGATTAAGATTCAGGAAAGAAGAAATAAAAGCAACATCTTTGGAATTGATTCAAAAGACAGGAATCAAAATCATAATCGATTTGATAAAACTAAAATCGGGTAAGATGATAGATTTGAGATTTCACTAACCCAAACGTTTGTTTTGTTTGGTGAGGAAACAACTTTTTCTGAAACTTGAATTTTCTCTGCTGCTTTTTTTGTTCTTTAATTCCAGAAAAAATATCTTATGATGCGGTGAATGAAGCGATTTCATACCTAAAAAAAGAGTCAATATAAAAATATCGGTGTTTCAAAACGCATATGGGCCAGACTTTTAAATATATAATGGATAATGGATATTGGGCTTGGATTTATGATTCGCAATTCAGAGAGTGTAAATGTTGACTTTATGGAGGTTATCGGAACTTGGAAGATTGATTTGCATACAATTTGAGAAGTTTAAATGCTGATAGACTTTTTAAGTTATGTGGATTATGTAAAATTCTATCATACATTTTTATATTATTACAGATTATTATGGATTATGTCACCTCTAATTTCTATCATTCTTTTTGTAGTGTAAATATATTGATGTATGTTATTCTAAGGATTTTCCAACAATATTTTCTTCTAATAAATATTTTTTTTCCTTTTTATATAAAAAATATCTGTTAATAATAATAATGATACATATGTATTTATGTTTAATATGATAAGATGAATATATAATACTATATATCAATAATTTTAAGTTAACTATACTATCTTTGTCTAGAAATTTTTATGTTATTTTATTTTCTTATTTAATCATGAAAACATCATTAAAGAAAAAATATACAATGAAAAAGGTAAGAAAAATATAAAATGTGATGAATTATATAATTTTAACAATACTAATTTTTTTTTAAAAAAAATATTACTTAGATACTGAAAATCTTATTGATGTACATTGTATTTTGAAAGTTGTATCTCATAATAAAAATCTAAAAAAAAAAACATCTTCCAATAACACTAAAGTTTTAGGATTACCAATTCCAAAGGAACTAGGTAATTTTCTGTGCTCATGCACGGCCACACGGGTATGAATATTTATCAAGTAAATATATTAAGGTAATATATTGTGGTATATTCTAATTTATTAATTTAGATAGATATTTACTTTTAAGTATAAATTAGTTTATAATTTATATGTATAACTTATATTATATTATTTTAATCATACATACGATTTTGGAGATGTTATATTTAATCAGTTTGGTTGTTGTTTTTGGTCAATAGTGGATTTGGTTACACTTTTGTATTTTAGATTGCATCTATTTTTCTAAATTAAACTATAATAATTTTTCTTCTAAATATACTAAAACTTTGATTATTATTGCATTTAGATTGGTTATCATCTTATATATGTAAATATATTTTATTAAGATTAGGTATAATTTAATATATATTATGCTTATAATGAAATTTAAAATAAACTGAAATTTTGATTCAAAATTACATAAATGAATATAGCGATAATATTCTGAAGTCTCATTCATATATATAAATTTTACAAAAAAAAAAAACTGAATTATAACATTTGGCTAATAATTTATTTTTATATATTGATATTTTTGAGTCATCCTGTAATCTATACGTATAAAAATAAATAAATAATTATTTTAAAATTAAATGTTCTTGTTGTAGTTAGATCTTTTATTTTGGATATAAGTTAGATTCTTTCGTTACTCGTTTTGTGAGTATATTGAGTTATATATATATTTGCTAATTAAAATGAAAATATAATTATTTTTGTACTAATTCAATCAAATAAAATTAGGTTTATTTATCGATTAATGCAAGTATTTTCATAATATTTTTAATAATTGAATATATGTTGATTTTTAAGAAATATTAAAAAAATAAAGTGACGATCAATAGGAATTTACATACATAAATATGAGTAAAGAGATAAACTTCTGAAGTTTCATGAGCACATATTAATATTTACAATAATTAAATATTTAGAAATTCTAAATTATTTTATGCCTTACATCTCTTAAAAGGTAATTTGAAATGTATGTTAAACAATCTTAAAATGAGAACTTAGATTTACTTGAGTATTTTGATTATTTATATATTAAGTTCCACAAACATAAAATTAAAAAGCAAAATAAATATTAAAAATAATTTTAATAATGATAAAGTATTATATTTCCATTTAATTAATAGTGTATAGTGCTACGCTAGTTTAAAAGGATTTTGAAATTATTTGATCAGAATATTTATTTAAAAAAAAATATTTTTACTTTCCTTTTTAATATCTCTTAATTAAACACTAAACATGTTATTTTAGGAAAAATTCGAAAAATATTAAATTTCGTTTATATATAAAGATTTATATTTTATAAATATTTTCTTTTTTATTTATTTGTTTTAAAAACGTAAGCTTATATTAAAAAAAATTAGTAAAATCTTATTATGAAAAAGGAAATATATTATTAATATCAATTAAATAAACACTAAATCTGTTATTTTAGGAAAATTTTTGAAAATATTAAATTTCGTTTATATATAAAGATTTATATTTCATAATTATTTCCTTTTTTATTTATATATTTTAAATAAGTAAACTTATATTAAAAAAATAAGTAAAATCTTATTATGAAAAAATGAAATACATTATTAATATCAAATTTATTTAATATCTTTAGTTCATTAAGAGTATCTATGTAATCAATATCCGTTATTCAAATCTCAACTCTACAATTTTCAAAAAATGGTTAGTTACTTTTGCGAAATCATATGCACATAATTTTACACTTTCAAAATCCTTTATTGATTATATAAATAGTTTTTCACAATTTTATGTTAATCATTATTTGCAGGAAGAAATAATAATCCTACATCGAGTCACCAGTGGAAAAGCCATAAAGAAAGCTTTAGACTATATCAATAATTTTCAAGGTAAAGATACACTAACATTACCTATTAGTTATGTTCGAGCCAAACAATGCATCCTAAATGAATTTTTTTTTTTTTAGGAATTAGTGATGTCGTATCATTAGGAAACGTCATACTTATCGTACGTGAAGAAGGAATTGATGAAGCTAAAATGAGAAGGAAGGTGGATAAGATTTTTTCATCCAAGACTGGGTGGTTATCATATTTTAGTCTAAGTGGGTGATATGGTATTCATATTTCTAAATGTATTTGAGTTCTAACTATTAAGTTTATGCTTATGTTTTGTATTGATGTTATAGTTTACTCGTGTGATGATTTTTTAAATATCTTTTCAATTTATACTATTATGCTTCTTATTGATATATTTTCATGTTCTATGTAAGTCTTACAACTTTATTGGAAAAATGGAAATCAACCGGTTTACTGTTCTATAGATATATCTCATTTTAATTTATAGGTAATGTTGATCTATCTTACTAAAACAGAAACATTAGGTTGGACCTCACATTTATTTTGTAAATTTTTAAATTATTATAGTTAAAGGAATCTCACATTTTTCAAACTTTCTAAGAAATCCTGTGCCAATAATCACCCTTAAATCTTACTTCACTCTCTGCAAGTCGCTCTTGATCACGAACGACGGTTTATTTATTTACTGAAAGCAACATACAACTCTTTCTTAAAGGAATAAGTAACATAAAACATACCAATATCCAATGTAAATCCTAAAAAAATGGGGGGAATCATAAAAAATGTATGCCCATAACTTTCTACATTAAAATGTTTGATGCTATTAAACTCTTATACATGGTTAGGCGTTTAAAGATGGTGCTTCACAAGTTATAGCTCAGGAATACGAACCAGAAGATACATAGGGTCACTAGAGACATAAGCCAGAAATTCACGAGAACCCGAACTATAAGTCCGTTTGATACCTACAAACTAGAAACAGACAAATCATTAATGACGTTTGTTTAAACATTGTTTTTGACGCTTCCTTGCAGTTTAGACTTGTTGATTTTCAATATTTTTAATTCAAAAATTGATTAAATTTTATTGGACATTCACTCTTTTTTTTTTTTTTTTTTTGATAATCCAGTATCCGACCACAAAGCGTGATCGACTAGCCCACCGGGCCTAAGCCCATGCCATGACAGGATTTTTAAGCGTCCACTTAAGGGCCCCTGGTTACGCTAAGTGGTCTGGGGCGCCACACCAACTCCGCATGTAAATTATGTGGTGGCCGGGGTTCGAAGTCGGGTGGCGGGCACTCTTAACTCATAGAAATATCACTAACATGGTTTTGAAAACTCTTTTAATAATGTGGTTTCATCTTCTACAGACAAGAGATTATATATAGAGTACAATTTCAATGAACAAAGAAAAACTTAGATCACTTGAAAACCGACACGTGAACGACCTTTTCTTTCTCATCGAATCCACTTGATTAATGTTTTTATTTTCCTCTCATGACTTACTTTATAGAGATAGATAACTGAAATTAATTATTTTTTTCTTGTAAAACTTTATTGTGCAAAAGAATTGTCTTCTTCCTTATCTTTTGCATCTAAAAGCTTAACCATGTAATACTCTAGCTTCTTCACAACATCCTCCGGCAACGACACCTGAACCCTAATGGCATCACAGTTTCCTGCCACCGGTAAAAATAAACAGTAAATGTCACTCGTCAAAGAACCCATATACATTGGCTTTCCTCCTCCAAAGTCCAACTCCTCTAGTCCCAACTTCGCCCATTGCGAGATAACCAAAGTGGATGACACGTCCGTTTTTACTGCTTTATCTTCCAGTAAATCTATCGTTGATCTTACATATGCGTCGGTGATTCTCTCTTTGGCCTCTTGTACTAGTTTTACCGCGTGGTAAATATTACCATTGACTAGGTCTTGAACCTTGCTCTCCGCACAAGCCAGCACGAACCCGTTACCATAATACCCTTGAGCAAGTTCAGGGATCATCTTTTTCCTAATATTGACAGAGAATAAGAGTTTGACCTGCATGGTCAACGGTAAGTCAAGAGATCGAGCCCATGAGCACCACGTGTGAGCAGCTAGTGCCTCGAATGTGGTGCATTTTAGCGAGGGAACGCATGTTTTCTTTAACGTTAGAATTAGGGGTTGTGTGAAGGTTAGGGTGGTGGGAGCCAGTGGTTGGGACTGTAAATATTTGCTAATGTTAAAGGTGGAGGAGGTTTTGTCTATGGTGGTTCGGGTGAAACCGGGGTGGGAGTGTGTGACACGAGGTGGATCTCGTGGGTCTAACATGTGTCGAGAGTGGAGTGGTTGGATGAGAAGAGGAGCTTTGGTGGTATTTGCATGGGCCCATGCATGTAGGAACTGCGATGTGCCGATGCCATCACAAAGGCAATGGTTGATCGCCGTGCATAGGATCATACCCCCGCAACGAAGTTGCGTCACCTGAATCATTAATCATAAAATCCATAAGGTTTCTATGCTTAAATTTTTTATTTATTTCTATAGCACTTAAACGTTGGTGTTCACATTCACTTGCCGATGAATTTAAACTTTATATAGCATGAGTTAAGGAAATTGACTTGTAACCAAAACTAATTCAAGGCAATAAAAGGTGTTTTTGTTTTTCTTCTAACCTAGAAAAGAACCAATTACCATGAGAAGACAAGATTATTCTCTTTTCTAAATTTTTATTGCTTTGTTTTTTGACATTTAACAAATCTCTTTATTAAAGTTCACGTATATTAAGGAGAAATGTGGTAGGAAAAGACTTTATATCATTCACACATCAAATGCATAATGCACGACCTAAAAAGAATGCATTTCTTATATGAAAAGAATAAAAGTGGCCGAATCAATTTAGGAGTCAGTAAATACAACCAATTTAATCTGTTAGATTCTTTCTTGATAATATATATATATATCTAAACTTTCTTTTATTTTTCTAACTCAATAGTCAATCCAACTAACTTTATGACATCTAAAATAATTATATGGTATGCCCATCCAAAAACGATTTTTTTACAAAATAATGAACTATCAAAACTAATAAATACGGAAACTATTTGAGTTGTGCATGATTTTTTGAAATCATAGTTTCTAATAACACGGCTAAAGGAGGAAAACAAAACCTGTATGACAAGAGGAGGAATATCCAAGAAACCAGGAGCTTGAACCTTAAACAAGAGCTTCCTCCAAGACTTGTTTGGCTTGAGTGAAAGCTCAAGAAACTCTTGACAAGTTATATCCATGAAGGCTTCAGCAAAAATCGCGCCTTCCCCATTACAGTCCACCTCGAGTTTGGTCTTGCCATCAGAGACTTTGATCCGGCCAGCGAGTGGGTAGTAATCCACTAAAACCCTAGACAGAGAATCTTTGAGGGTTTGAGAGGAGGTAGATTTTTCAAAAAGGTATAGGTACTTGATAGAGAATCTGAGAAAATGATGGTCATCGAGGTTGGAAAGGTAGAGAGAGTGTTTTGGTGTGGGTGATGAAGGAGTGATTAGGGTTGGTTGCTTTCCCTCGTACAAACAATCTGGAAGTTCTTGCATCTTCCACTTTTTTTCTGTTTGTTTTGTCTTGAGAGAGAGGGAGATAGAGTTATAGAGATGGTGGAAAGGGAAAGTAAGAGGCAAGATATGTGAATGGGAGAGGTTAGGTGGTGGTGGTGGTAATAGTTGGAATCCGTCTGGACTTGCAGCGTCAGCCCTCAAACATCTCGGACCCATAGGAGATTAAAATACGTACAAGATGCTATCTTAAACTAAAGCACATTTAGAATTTAAAAAAAAAGGAAAACAAGATTAACATAAAAACTTTACAATCAAAGCTTTAGTAATGAGTACAATCTAAACCATAGGATTAATTAAAACCAAAGAACAAAAGATAAATGTAAAACTCAACAATCTAAAACTAAAAGTAATGAGTAAAATTTAAAGCTTATGATCTATATACAAAGAACACATGAAAGAGATAAACGTTACAAAACAAAATGTGGGTTTTAAACAAGATGCCGACAAAAAGAAACAAGATAAACTGAAATAATGCCCTAAGATTAAAAAGAGTAAGAGAAAATGTTATTTGACGAAAGAGTATATAGCATGAATACAAAGTGTAAGAAGAAATACAAGACTTAACGTACAACAAGGAATACAAGATAAAGTTTTTTATTACTTAAGATAAGAGCAGACATGATCGGTAGATAAGGACATATCAAAAAGAAAGTGAGTAGTGTTCGAAGCTAGAATAACAAATTACTAAGCTCAAATGGTGGTGACCAATCGCAAGAGACTACGTGATAGGTTTTTCAAAAGCCTGAAGGATCCACTAGTATATCTTTAATCGTGGTGGTGGGAAACGGAATTTGGGCCGGAGACTTAACTAATCAGCACTCGTACTCATTTGACAATCAATCCGGTGATAAAATTCGTGGGACCTTTCGTGCAATACCTCAACTATTGATGGTTAGGCACGATTCTATCAAAATATGGTTTAATGGTGATAGGTGCACTCTTTGATGACTTGCATACATTTGAGTTGATACAATGGATTCTACAATTTCATTATGGTGCCTTTATGAAATACACATCCTTCCACAAAAAACTTATTTCATTTTTGTGAGAACAGCTTTGAAACCTTTAGTGTAGTTAAGAGTAGTTTAAGTAAGAGAAGAGGAAATAAACAAAAACAAGAAGTGAAATAAGCAAGTCTACACGATCCTTAAATAGTTTAGACTTTTAGCTGTATTCAGCTAGAAGTAAAAAATATTTCTAATTATCAATATTAAGCAGAACACAAAGTAAAATAAATATACTTCAAATATTTTCTTTTAAAAAGGTTATACTCACATCCTTATATTTATTTATTTAGCTAACTAAAACATAGAAAATTATATTTCTCATTCATATTAAGTGTGTTTGTTGTAGAATTTAAATTTAAATGTAGTTATATATTTTCATTGCATATACAGTGTTAACTATATGGTTATTAGCGGGTTCACATAATATAATGTATTAATCAATCAGATTTTTAAAAATGTTTGATATAAAAACCCAAAATGACAATTATATAATAAAATGGAAAATCAGTTGGAAACTTCACATGTCTTTTTATTTACCAAAAAAAAAATAATTCACATGTCTTTTTCATTAATATGTACCACAAATTTGACCAACATCGAATTGATAGTTTACTTAAAGTCTAAAAAACCTGCCATTAGCCCGACTTTAATAGACTGTTGTAACTTTCCCTCAGGCTAAATTGCTTTAAATTTCATATTCAAGGATTATAAATGATTTAAGGAAATTTTGACAACAATGGAACATATTCCACTGTATTGATTTAATAGTGTCCTTTTAGCTAATGGATCAGCAGAAATATAATCTGCTCGATTTGTATGGGAAAATAATACCGAACGAAAACAGAATTTGCCATTTCGCCATGATTTCTGATAACCCTTTTACACTTGACATTCTTCCATAACTATTAAGTAATCCACACATAGACGTATTACTTTTTAACTTTAACCTAGAGACCAACAAGACTGCATTATCCAAATTGCAGCTGAAAATTATGTTTTTTTTTTACTGCATCATCTAATTTTCTCATACTACAATCTAGAAACGTTTCCATAACTATTCCTAATAATCCAACCCATTCTTAAATCACAATCTTATGAGGTCATCTTAAGCTTTATATTTTACCCATTAGTGTTGTTCATCGCATAATAATTGCTGTAACTTAACTACATGACAAAAAAAAACGAAAAAAAAAAACAAATAATTGAATTGTTTAACAGAGTGTTCATCCCTCCTCTCCGATCCATAATCTCGCCACGTGTCCCACGAACCCGCGTCTCCCCCTCTCTCTCTCCCCTCCTCTTTTAGATCTCGGCGGCGACGGATCCAAATCGGCGAACCTTTACTAACTCCGACTCTCTCTCTCTCTCGCGCTTCAATTCCCCGCAAAATCAATACTCTCCTCTCCCAAAAAAATCTCCATTAATCTCTTTTTTTTTTCAAATGTTTAACATAATCTGAAATGGCATCAATCCGGCGAACTCACTCGCCGGTATACCTCGATCGTCAATACGAGAACGGAGCCGCACCGTTCTCCCCTTCCTCCACGTCATCCCCCTCTCAAAAAACCTCCACCAACAAACACAACTCCTCCGATCCCAAAACCTCCCGCAGAGGTCCGTGGCGTCGACCGTTCTTCCAATTCCTTGCTTTCTTCCTCATCGGATTCCTCTTAGGCTTGACTCCTTACGGTCAAATCGATGACAACACCACCGATCGCTTCAATTTCGAGCTCAAACCTCCAATCATCGAACAATCGTTGCAAAAACGAGAAGAATCGTTGCAAAAACGAGAAGAGGTAACCCTAGACGTAGACGGAGTAAGATTAACGAAGGAGGAGGAGGAGATGGATGTTGTGCCGAGGAAGCTGATAATCGTTGTGACGCCGACGTATAATAGAGCGATGCAGGGGTATTACTTGAACAGAGTTGCGCAGACGCTGAGGCTAGTGGAGCCGCCGGTGTTGTGGATAGTGGTGGAAGGGAACGCGGCGTCGTTCGAGACGTCGGAGGTTTTGAGGAAGACTGGGGTGATGTATAGACACTTGGTTTGTAAAAGGAATACGACGAGGGTTAAGGATAGAGGTGTTCATCAGAGGAACACTGCTTTGGAACATATTGAGTTGCATAGATTGGATGGTGTTGTTTACTTTGCTGATGATGATAATGTTTATGAGCTTGAGTTGTTTCAGAGGTTGAGGGAGATAAGGTGCGTTGGAAAAAAGTGTGGATTTTTTTTTGGTTTTGGTTTGTGGTGGTGGATGGAAATGTATGATAAGTTTGTGAGGAATAGAGTTATTAGATCGTTGCTGGTTGTGCAGAACTATATTTGTCGTTATCATTGTGCAGTAGTCTCAGTGATTCTAGTGTTCCTTCGATTTTGAGTTGAAAAGTGTGGATCTTTAGTAATGGATGGAATGTTTGATAACTTCGACGTGGTGGTTTGGGAGGGATAGAGTTATTAGATTGTTAGTTGAGCAGAACTTTGTTGTCTTCATCTTATTGCGAAGTCTCAGTCATTCTAGTGTTAGTAGTGTTGCTTCAGTTTTTAGTTTTGATTAGTTCATTGCTTCAGTTTTGAGTTGTTAGCTAAGCAGACCTATATTGCCTTCATCTTGTGATGCAGTCTCAGTGATTGTAGTGTTGTTAGTGCTGTGGTTTGATATACTCAGTTTTAGTAGGATGCTCTTGTTACTTACTAATGAGAATTTGACGTATTCTGCTAAAAAATGTGGGATGCTGTTGTGTGCCTGCCTCTGTTCTTACGTTTCTCTGCTGTTTTACATGCTCTGTCTATCTTGTTTTAGAAGTTTTTTTTCCATTTCTTGTTATTGGAAAGGGTTTTGTTGAACCTTCTCAGCCTACCTTGTCTTGTTAGTCTTCTGAGCATATTCCTTACTGCAGTTTTCCATACTTATCTTTTTTTTTTTTTTAAATCTGTGTAGACGATTTGGAACTTGGCCTGTTGCAATGCTAGCACCAAGCAAGAACAAGGCTATTCTTGAAGGTCCAGTGTGCAATGGAAGTCAAGTAATTGGATGGCACACTAATGAGAAGAGTAAAAGACTACGCAGGTTCCATGTTGATATGTCTGGATTTGCTTTCAACAGCACTATACTCTGGGACCCTAACAGATGGCGACGTCCCTTCTCACATCCAACTCGACAACTAGATACCGTGAAAGAAGGTTTCCAAGTATGAGTTTTCTCCTTATTTAAGGATTTCTCCTTCAAAACCTCTTTATACAACATGACATGTTGTGTTTCCGAGCAGGAGACAACATTTATAGAGCAGGTGGTGGCAGATGAAAGCGACATGGAAGGTGTTCCACCATCTTGCTCGAGGATACTGAACTGGCACCTTCACTTGGATGCCTTGGATGTCCCTTATCCACAAGGGTGGGTGGTCCAGAAGAATCTTGAAGCTCTCATAACTTTGAAGTAGTTTAAAGACACAACTTTTGACTGGTAAAAGATCTATAGAGTTCTTCTGAACTTTGGAACGTCATCAGGTGTTCAGGAAGTCTATAAGCAAAACGTGAACGAACTCAAGACCATGCAAAATTTTGTACGTTTTTGGATTTGGTGTTTTACTATGAAATGGAATTATATTTACCCTTTGGACGTTTGATGATTCCACGGCATTGTGGTCTTCTCTGTGGAATAGCTTTGATATGTCCTGCCAGTGCTCGTTTGATCGATTCGAGTTTATGCCAACGGTTTTTATTGTTAAATTTGTAGGAAAATGAGGGAAAACAAAAGTGTATTGATTTGTGTTCGGATCCAAAGTCATTAGAATTAAGAAAAAAAAAAGAACATGTGTTTATAGATGAATAAAACATATACATATATAATTAATATTAAAAAGATAACTAAAACAAAAATAAATGAAGGCTTACTAAATTCATTAATTATATTCAATGTAAGTAAATAGTGTGTAATACCTGAACCCAAACCTGATTCAATATTCGATTCGAGCTTGTAAATATGTCTGAGTAGATCATGAAGGATGGTATGAACCAAAATGTTATTAACCGCGCGAGTCCGAATGGATAATCCGAATATCCAAAAACATCCAAAAAGTAGAACTTGAAAAACTTGATTAGTATTCAAATAGATATTCAAAACTAAAATACTCAATTCTATATTTATTTTAATATGCTATCTAAACATATCTGCATTCAAACTGAAATTAACCAAATCATAATAGATTTAGATCCAAAATAAATCTTAAACATAGTTATAAAACATACTCAAACCAAAAAATTATTAACTAAAACCTGATCTTTACATATGTAAAATTCGGAATAAGTTATGAATATATTGAACCCAAAAACCCAAAAAACTCCACTCAAACTCGAATGGTACACATATACCTGCCATAATGCATAAGTGCATAAAATTCTTTTACAATATACGTCAATTTGCAAGAAAAAAATAAAAAAACTTATTAAAATCATCTATAAATTTAAACAATGACTTACTTAATTATATATATATATATATATATATATATATATATATATTACATATCATGTATCCACGAAAACCATTTAAAATTACAATAAGGTTAGAATAAATTATAACAGCATTATTCTTTTTATTAGCAACAAAAATATACAATAAGGTTAGAATAAATTATAACAGCATTATTCTTTTTATTAGCAACAAAAATATACAATAAGGTTAGAAAAATTATAACAGCATTATTCTTTTTATTAGCAACAAAAATATTATTCTTTTCTTTCCACTGTATAGCGTATACTAAGAAAGGAACCAATACGTCACAAAATAGTTTAGACAGATCATTGTAAGTAGGAACCATTATCAATATATATATTATAAAAAATTGTGAAAAAGAAATTGCAGAATTTATTTCTTATTAAAATTATATATTCAAAAATATATTTCGTGCAAAGCTAAACAATGTATAAAATGGGAACAATACAAATAAAATTATAATTTTAACGCCAAACATGTTTATTTATGAAAGCTTTTGTTATGAAAACTATTTTAGTTCTATTTAAATTACCTATTTGCTAATGTAGTTTAATTTTATATCTATAATATTTTAGTAAGACTGAAATTACGAAGATCCAAATCTAAAAAAAAATACAACCCAACCCATTGTAGAATAGCGTAAGTCCAAGTATAAAGTATCAGTACTGACTTTTGCCTTTTTGGAAGAGGGTATAGAATTATACTTTTCTTTGTTCGGACCTTGCTAGAGGACACTTTACCCCCAAACTTATATATGTATATAGTAGGGTTCGAACACTTACAAGAGAAAACACATGGCTCCCCGGATAAGCGACTTGCGAGATCGACTTCACAGGCTGAAAATAAGGGAAATACCTTACACGCAGCAGCGAAGGTACATTACATAGGTGTTAGTGATGATTTAAAATTAGTTCTAGTTTTTTTGTTTGTTTGTTTGTTTGTAATGTCTCTTAAATGTGTTGAATGTAATATTTTGCTTCGTCTTTGTTTTCTTTTTATTTTTAATTTCAAATGAATATGAAAACAGTAACATGATTAAAATATATGTGCAGATAGATATATGATAGAATACAATTTCGTAGTGTACTTTAGAGATAACACGTCTTTGATATAAATGTTCTAGTGTTTTATATTTAAAAAAATTATTATGACCCATCTATGTAACTGTTTTAGAACTGTCAAGGCACATGACATCCTTAGAGAATCTCACACACGTCATGTTCTTCAAGAATGTACATGCGATAGTAGAGAGGTGGTTTGCAAACTTTGTGGAAATGGTGTTTCTTATGGGTCAATCACTTACTATTGTCGTCTATGTAAATCCTATTTTCACAAAAACTGTCTTACAATAACAAATCCAAAGATTCATGAGCATACACTCACCTACCTTCGAAGAAAACACTCTTTCGGTTGTGATGCTTGTGGATTCGTCCGTCCAGATGAGATTGATATGTTCGGATGTTTACAATGCGATTTCTTTGTGCACAGAAGTTGCATCTTCTTACCGAGGGTTATAAAACTCACACGTCACTCACATTATCTTTCTCACGTTTTTCATATACTTGATGATGAGGCCAAGTGTGGAGTTTGCCAGGGACGGTTTAGTTCTGGCTATGGAGGGTATGCTTGTATTGACAAGACATGTGATTATGTTGTCCATTCAACATGTGCGACAAATATCAACGTGTGGGACGGCATAGATCATGTCGAAGGAGAACCTGAGGAAGGGAGTAGTTCAAAAGATGCTTCACTAGAAGAGATGGATGACAAGAAAGTACATCATTTTAGCCATGACCATGGCTTATCGAGAATCCCTGTTGATGAAGAATGTTGGCAGCTATGTGAAGCATGTATCCTTCCTATTGATATGGGTACTTTCTTGGGATGCAAGGAATGCAGTTTTGCCCTACACGAAGAATGTGCTCGCCTTCCACAGGAGATGGATCATCCGTTACATCGCCATCGGTTAACCCTAAAGGTCACCAAGGAAGGTTTTTTCACATGTTCTGCTTGTAACCAGGATTCTTGTGGTTTTAAGTATCAATGTTGCCAAGAAGACTGTGGGTTCAAGATAGATGCAAAGTGTGCTTCCTTTACTGACCCATTTAAGCATAAAACCCACAAATGCCCTCTCTATCTTAGACTAGAAGATCTTGCTAACAGAAAGTCTTACTTGTGTTGTGGTTGCCATGAACATTCAACTACTGTGGCAACTTGTACCACATGTGAAGACTCCTCCTTTGATTTCAAATGTTTGAATTTACCTCCTGCTATCAGATATAAGTATGATATACATCCACTCATCCTATACTTTGATAGAAAACACTACAAGAAACAACAGCTGGAGAAGAGACGGGACAGTTACTTATTCTTAGATTGGGGAAGAGATAGGCAGCCATACTCTTGGTGTGACGTTTGTGAAGAAGAAGTACACGAATACTTATTGTTCTACATATGCTTTATTTGCCGCACCACTCTACATGCTAAGTGCATCTTAGGAAGTTATCCTTATATGAAACCTGGCCATAATATCAAAGTGAAGGGTCTCAAGATTCAGATAGCTTCAAACAGTGGTGCTTCTAGACCAATTTGTCATACATGTCACCGTCTCTGCGGAGACAAGTTGGTATTCAAGGAGAATGATTTATGTTTTTGTTCTTTGAAGTGTATTCATTCTACCAAACTTGTTCTTACTTCTGAGTAAATAAAATGTTGTAGTAAAATGCATTGCATGCGGTTGTAATGTGGAAGGAAATAAATAATGAACCTCTTAACAAGTTCAAACCTGAAAACGTCAAATTATGAAAATTTCAAAACCTGTAAATTGTATAAACCGCTCAAAAGATTTATGTTTGAGCTTTTTATAGTTAATTTTAAATATTCTTTTTTACAAATTATAATCTATATTCCAAACTTATTGAATTTTCTATCTTCTTTTTATAAGAAACAACGTTGAAGCAATCCTACATTCATTAGAGCATCTCCAAACGACATTTCATAAATTCAAATATGAAGTTTTTTGCTTTCCAAAAAGGAATTCTAAAACTTCAAATTTAAAGTTTTGAGTAGTGAAACTTCAACGAGTATCACTATTAAAAATTTCAAATTTAAAGTTTTATATTTTGGTCCTTACAATGTTACATTAAATATAAAATTATTAATATAAATATATAATTAAATACTAAAATACAATTAATTACCACATTAAGTTTTGTAATATTGTTGTTGTCTAGTTCTAGTTTTCAAATTTAAAGTTTTATATTTTGGTCCTTATACTTATATCTTATCTTAATGTTTTTTTAATTATGTATAAAATTTAATTTTATAAAAACAATTTTGAAATTTTATGAGATAAGAATTTATAAGGACTAAAACGATATATATAAGAATTAATATTTCTATAATAATTTTTATATATGTATTAGTTATATATAAAAGTTTTATGAATTTTAATTAGTTATTATAAGGACCATTGTATAAAATATAAATAGTTTTGAATTTAAGCTTGAAATTTTGCTTATGGAGAAAAACACCTTTAACCTTCAAATTTTGCAAACTCTAAAATAGAGAGTATTTTTGAAGATACTCTTATACAAGTGAGACCCCTTCTCATGGCCACGTACGGTTAAATTATTATAAGAATATACACAAAAAGAACAACAAATAAGAAACTATGAAAGACCATACATCCAAGTTGTGCTACCATACTCTTTCAACTTCCTCTCTTTCAAAATCGTCATTCTCTTTTTTTAAACAAATTTGGATTTCGGTGAAATATCCCCTATATATTAAAGGAAAACCATTTGTAATTAATAGGTTCACACTATATTTTTTTGAATATGCTGACGTCTCGTCTTCACAATCGTTTAACATTTAATGCGTTCATACACTACCCTTATAACTACACCGTAGAAAATTCAATTTGTTCACGTTCTTTGTACAAATTGAAATAATGAATTGAAACTAACTAAAATTCTGTTTGTACAACTACTGAATGCATTAATTGAAATTAATAGTGAAATGAAATTAATTAAAATTCATTCAATATTTAACATTTGTAATAGTGAATTGGAATTAATTAAAATTCTCTTTGTACAACTACTCAATAATATCATTTTAAAAGAAATAACTAAAAAAACATTAAGATTCGCATCAACTAAAATACTGAAATGAGATTGTTCTTAGAAATTGAAAGTTTCATATTTTTTCGAACTTGGCCATGGTTGAGGTTTCTATTTACAAAAGCAACAAATAAATATGATTGGTTATGAATTAAGGAAACTGAAGTAATAAATACTACACACGAAATCGGATATTTAGTTTAGCCAAATATTGATTTTCTTTACGAATTTTTCATATCATATCAAGAATTAGAAACATGATCAGATTACTAGAAAAAAATCAAAAATCAGAAAAGTTTTAAAAGGAAATAAAATTCTTGATATCGATTGAAAACAAAATTCAGGTGCCGAGTGAAGATACTACATTATTTTTCACACAATTCTAGTCACTTTCGCTTGATTGTATAGTGTTTTTACTAAAGTTTTCAAAAAAAATTATAAGAAAATACACGTCACTGGTTATAGCATACGTCAATTTTGCAATATGCCTAATAATATTGACACGATGTCCAACCATTTTTATTATTCTTAAAGTATAGTCTAACGATTTTGAATGTTAAATAAGCCAAGAATATTTGTTTTACATTTATTTTGCTTTATATTAGTAGAAAAAGCAAGTAGGGATAAATATTTTGATCCGATGAATCGAACCGAACTAGATTCGAAAGTAATATTAAACACAAATTAAAACTAATTAAATAATCAGATGGATCTAAAAATTTAATATCCAGATAACCAGACTCGAATCTAATACAAACTAAACTATTTTGGATACCAAAATATCTATTAGATACTCAAAAATTAGATATTCAAAATATGAAAATATCTAAAAATTATCAACATAATCACAAGTAAATATCTAAAAATAACAGTAAATGTTCAAAATATGGATAATATTTTGTTTCTTTTCATCCAAATATTTAAATTGAACTAATTTTATGCAAATTTAAATTTGTAGTCCTATATTATTGAAATTTTTATGTTTTATATTATTTTCTTTTTGATTTTAAGGACTTAAGTATATTTGAATATTTTTTGAAAATACATAATTAAAAAGGATATCCGGATTCGAATCAAAATTTAGAAATATTCGAATAAGATTTAAATTACTAACATTATAAATCTGAAAAACTAACTGAATCCGAATAGATATCTGAATATTCATTCCTAAAAAATTATACGATAAATCTATAAATACAATGTACAATAAATAATCTATAAACTATTTCATCCTGCCCACGGCGCCGATTTCTACCTAATTCATTTTTTTATAACATTGGATAATTATGCATTACAAGCTATGAGAAATATTTCATAGACGATATTACAGTCGACAATTCTACCTGCTTTATATGGATTTATCCATTCCTGACGTACACCTTGCGTTATGCTGAAGATCTCCTATAAACTTTTTCTCCAATCTGGCATAATTCGCCATTCACCTTCTCCGAGAATTAAAATCCTCTTGGTGTAGACACTGCATAGTCTAAGATTCGAACCTCAGACCTAGTAAAAGTCTTTAAATCTTAACCAATAGGTTACGGTGCTTTCACACCTCAGTTGATTTAGTAAACTATATAGATGAAAAAGTGTTAAAATCACACGTATTGATTCAGTGAAAAGGAATCAGTCTGTGACATGTGGTTTACCAAATGTATCAGAGAATCTCTGTGCACGAGAGAAAGAAAAAAAAAATACCACATCAATAACATGAGATCACATTTTGACATGTGTCACATTACTTGTTGACGCCTACGCAAAAGCAAGCTTCCTTCTTCTGCAAGTTTCGTTTGGTCTTACTTTCCATTTTAAATAAATGGAAAATTAATAGATTTAAGGAAATAAATTAATATGCCTATCTACAACATTATTTGAGAAGTAAATTTGCTTAGTTGTCAACTTCTCCATGATTTTAGGTTATTTTGCTTATTTTTATGTTTTAATAATTTATTATATAATAAAAACGAATTTATGTTAATAATATTATATTTTTAGAATATATGTTATTTATTATATAATAAAAACGAATTTATGTTAATAATATTATATTTTTAGAATATATTTTAATTCTTTTGTATTAGATTGTTATCTTAAAAAATATATTTTCAATTATAAAATTTAAGTGAATTTGCTGATTAATTTGTAATTTTCAAGTTGAAAGTTAGAGCGTTAATATCGTTTATATCCTTAATGAATAATTAAAAATTTTAATATAATTAAACATAAATGGAAAATAATTTCAAGGATTTTAAATTTATCTTTATCTAAAACTATTTTATATTGGGTTATAAAGTCTTTATTAACCTTGAAAAATAATTATATTAGTTAATATATAATTAATTATAAATTAAAAACGAATTTCATTTATTTGATAATCATCCTTATTTTAACTTTTTATATTAGGGGATAAAGTCTTTATTTTGAAAAATAATTATATTTGTTAACATATAATTAATTCTAAATTAAAAATGAATTTCATGAATTTGATAATTATCTTTACCTAACTTTTTTTATATTGTGTTATAAAGTCTTTATTAACGTTGAAAACCAATTCTATTTGTTAATATAGAGTTAATTAGGAAAAATCAATTCCCAAAGAATTTTTGTATAGATAATTTATATTGTGTTATCCAAAACATTATTAAAGATAATTTTTTATACTTTTTTGTTATGTCTACAAATGATATTAATTTATTACTAAATGTTATAAGTTCATGAGTATTTTCAAATATAAGTTGTGTAATGAAAATTATTTATATGATGATGAAAAATTTTATATATAGAAAGAATTTGTTTAGTTTATTATTAAATATTTTGAGTCTATGAACTATAATTTATTATAATTTACATAAATTGATTATATATTTATTTATAGATATTAATAAAATTATTAAGCCCGCAAGTGCGGGCAAAACACCTAGTTGAATAGTATTGATAAAAAAAAAAAAATATGCCTTTGGCGGTTATAAATACAATCCTCTTTCTCACAGATTCTCTCTGAAACCAACCTTTTGGTCATCGTAAACTTCCCCGAAAATCTATTTTCAGCAGAGAGATGTTTCCTTCATCCAATAACTCCTTCTCAGCATCAACACTCTTCTCAGCGTACGCATCCCTAACCGGATTCCTAATGCTCTTCAGATCAATCCTCCACGACTTCGTCCCTTTACACCTCCGCTCCTACTTCTCCCACTTAATCTCACGCTTCCTCACCCCAAAATCCAAAACCCTCACAGTCGTCATCGACGAGAAATTCCGAAACAACAGAAACCAACTCTTCGACGCCGCGGAGATGTACCTCCGCGACAAGATCGGTCCCGAGACGGAGCGAGTACGTGTCGGAAAAACACCTAAGCAGAAACACCTGACGATCGCCATCGAAAAGGGAGAAGAGATCTCAGACACGTTCGAGAGCTTCGAGGTGAAGTGGTGTCACGTTCAGACGGAGAAAGACGAGAAGGGAGATAAAGTGAGACGATACTACGAGCTCACGTTCGATAAGAAGCTTAGAGAGAAAGTAATGGGCCTTTATTTGGGCCACGTTGTTGCTGTATCTGAAGAGATTAAGAAGAGTTTGAGAGTGGTGAAGCTTTATAGCCAAGACGTGGATGAGAGTGACGAGTGAGAAGAAGAGGATCATTGATGACTTGGAGAGGTTTCTCAAGAGGAAAGAGTTTTATAAGAGAGTAGGTAAAGCTTGGAAACGAGGTTACTTGCTGTATGGGCCACCGGGTACAGGAAAGTCTAGCTTGATCGCAGCCATGGCTAACCACTTAAAATTCGACGTTTTCGATCTTGACCTGAGCAGTGTTTATGACAATCGTGAGCTGAAGAGGGTTTTGTTATCGACTACGAATCGTTCGATTTTGGTGATTGAGGATATTGATTGCAATGCTGAGGTTAGAGACAGGGAAGAAGGAGGAGAAGAAGATGATGAGAAAGATGGAAGAGGGAAGGTGACGTTGTCTGGGATTCTGAATCTTATTGATGGGTTATGGTCAAGTTTTGGGGATGAGAGGATCATCGTGTTCACGACTAATCATAAAGAACGGCTTGATCCTGCGTTGCTACGTCCTGGGAGAATGGATATGCATATTCATATGTCTTATTGTACGGGTTTAGGGTTTAGGACTTTGGTTTCTAATTACATTGGTTTAGATGGTTTGGAGCATCCTCTATGTGAAGAAATCGAGAGGTTGATAGATTCTACGGAGGTTACTCCTGCTGAGCTAGCTGAGGAGTTGATGCAGGGGGATGATGCTGATGCTGTTCTTCGTGGAGTAAAGAGTTTTGTTGAGAAGAGAAGCAAGGCCAAGGAAGAGATTTCTATTTGTAAAGATGTTGTGACTAAGACGAATTGATTTGATGATGTGAATGGTCAGAAGAAGAAGAAGAAAACAGGTAAATGAAAAGGATAAGAGACAAAGGCCAGCTATCATAGATTTTATGATTTGTATTAGTGGCAAATTAAGCTTGAAGTTATACATATTAAAGCAAAATAAAGCTTGTCTATGACAGGATTTAGATATCTTGTGTTGTGTACTTTATTTAAAACCAACTAGTTTATATCCTTTGTTTTGAGTTTATGTCATTCATCAAATATAAAGTCATAAAAATTGTGTTTCTGTTCGTTGTTTGTTATGGCTTAATCATTTATAAAACTTATAAAAATTGTCGTCTGTTTCAAGTTTTAGTTTCTGCAGTTGTTAGTGTTGTTGGTGTTCTTAAGAAAAGAATCAAAAAAAAAATCAGCATAACTTTAATTAATACCTCCCACATTTGTTCCTAGAGCAGCTGAACATAGTCCATAGGCAAACAATAGCTGCTGAACCTGAGGAAGATCCGCCTGTCTAGAAAAAAGAATGAGAGCAAATTAACTCTTGAAAAAGTGGAGTGGATAAAGGAAGCAAGAATCACATGCATAATTTGTCTGGCCAAATTTTACATACAAGCAAGATTTGCCAAATTACCTTCTTTAAACCTCCGCCTAGAAGTTAAGTTTGCTTTCTGACTAAATTTTAATTCAATTTGTTATATTTTTCAATTCCAACAAAAAAATCTAAAAGAACAACAAAAACAAAAACAGATGTGTCATTTGTTGAATAGCGTAAGTCCAAGTATAAAGTATCAAATATCGACTTTGCTTTTTGTCGAAGACTAGAATAGTACTTTTCTTTGTTCGGACTTTGGTAGAGAATACGTGACCCCAAACATATATTATACAGTGGGGGTAGAAGGTTAGAGCTATCATGAAACTAAACCTCGAGGAACCCTAGAAAGGAAAACACCAGAATCAGGCTACTTGCAACATCAACTCCAATACTGAAACGAATGGACGTGCATTACCAACTAAATCGGAGGTAAATAGGTGTTAGGGGTAACTTTAACCGTAACTAAAGTTTTGGAATCGAATTTTAGTTTTCATATTCAACCATAATATTAAACTAGAGATTGACCCGCATGCCAGTGCGGATGTTAATTTTTACTTTTTTATAAATTAATATTTTTTTCTTACATAATTAATATTAGATATTTTATATGTATCATAATATAATTAATTATATAAATATTTAAATATTTTTAGGTTTCTATACACCAGAATCGAATCCGGATCAAGTACAGTATTATGGTTTATTTTGGTTATTTGATTATCTATTCTATTAAAACAGCAGTGTGACCTATTGATAAATGTTGTGTCCAACTTATTATTAACCACCTACTAATATCAATAATAATTGAACTTTATGCATTTTATACAAATATTGTAACCACTAACTAATTCAATTCCTAATTATGCGGGACTCGACTCATTTTTTTTTCTCTTTCTCTCAAACCGTCGACTAACTTTAATTTCAGAGTCTATAATTTCATATATTTTTTTTTGGTCACAGACAATTTCATATAACTAAAAAAAAATTGGGTTGTCGTTCATCATCCTTTTTCATCTTTTTAGTTTCTTTCTTGAGAAAATAGTATTTTTAGACCAAAACCATTAGAAAGTTGTCCCTTTAGTCTAGTTCCATTTAGTTATTGTCCCATTAGGTTAAGTTTTTTCTAAATGGCAATAATACCCTTAGAACAGTTTAATAATTTGTAATTATAATTAGAAAATAATAATAAAATTATTATTTATGATTAAAATTTTGTATTAGAAATTAAAAAAAAATTAAATAAATTAAAAAAATTAAAACAATATATTTTCGATTTGATCATAAAGTATATTCAAAATTAAAAAAAAAATTACAACTTAATAATTCGTAATTATAATTAGAAAATAATAATAAAATTATTATTTTTCATAAAAAATTTGTATTAAAAATTAAAAAAAAATTAAATAAATTAAAAAAAATTAAAAACAATATATTTTCGATTTGATCATAAAGTATATTCGAAATTAAAAAAAAAAATTAAAACTTAATAATTCGTAATTATAATTAGAAAATAATAATAAAAATATTATTTTTGATTAAAAATTTGTATTAGAAATTAAAAAAAAATTAAATAAATTAAAAAAATTAAAAAATTAAAAACAATATATTTTTGATTTGATCATAAAGTATATTCGAAATTTAAAAAAAATTAAACTTAAAAAAATAAAATAATATATTTTTGATTTAATTAAAAAGTATATTTGAAAATAAAATAAAAATTAAAAAAATTAAAAAACCCCATATTTAAAAAAAAATGGAGTTTTAAATATGGTAAAAGAATATTCTCTAAGATATTCTTGCTATATTTTCGGATCTAATAATATTTATCCGTAGAATTCAGATTCTACTAAACGTAGAACTGTGTAAAAAGATATGAAATCAGTTTCTACGTGTATTAGAACGTTGTGCGAATTTAGATTCTGACTTCTACCTGTCTTAGATTTAAGTACGAATTTAGATTTCAACTTCTACTCTTTTTAGAACTATATGATAAGCGTGGAATGTGTATTCCAAACTATTTTAGATTCATGTTATCTCCGTAGAAAACATATTCTGCAATTCGTAGAAATAGTGAAAAAAGTAGATTCCGTATTCTAATCCGTAGAATACATATTCTAATTTCGGTAGAATNTTCTTTCTTTGTAGTTTGAAAACAATATCTCACTAAAGTATGGAATTATAAATAAAAAATATTGTGTAAGTACGATACAAACACAAATTTGCATAGGTTTAATCACAGAAACAAACATATTTGTAGGTTCAGAAACGTGGGCGTGGTGATCGATTGCTCGCCGATGGAACTCGGTGGAGAGTTACCCTGGCGATTTTGCTAAATTCGGTTAATAAATTGATTTTGTAAAAATAATCTATTTTCCTGGGTTTTGAATGTTTGGAATGGAATTTATATACCAGATCTACAAAATTGATGATGGGTCTGAAAGAGAAACGCAATATTGCAGTCTATAATGATAACATTTTTTATGACGGGCATGGAAGTGTTTTTGCATAAACCAAAAAGCTATCATAAGGAAGAAGACGATTTATTTACAATAGTGCCATTTATTAAAGAAACTATTTAAAAACAAAAAACAAAAAAGGACTGTAATTAGTTCGAACACGTAACATGCTGTAAAAATAGTATCACCGTATCCACTAAGTCAACTGCTTTATATAAAATACCAGTTTTAAAAAATTTGTTTGTCTAATTTTTAAATTAATCAAATTGATTTGTAAAAAATGTTGTTCAAATATTTAATATTGAAAAGTGATTATCTATCGCAATGTTTTGAAAACATGACCAGGCATGACATTGTAACTGGGCCAATGAACAATCAAATTTTAAATTTTAATTTAATTTTAAACTAAGTAATTATATATATATATATATATATATANGTTTGTCTAATTTTTAAATTAATCAAATTGATTTGTAAAAAATGTTGTTCAAATATTTAATATTGAAAAGTGATTATCTATCGCAATGTTTTGAAAACATGACCAGGCATGACATTGTAACTGGGCCAATGAACAATCAAATTTTAAATTTTAATTTAATTTTAAACTAAGTAATTATATATATATATATATATATATATATATATATATATATAAACATATATGTGCAAATATAAAATTATTATTATAAAATTTAAAATCAGAATCTAAAAACTATGAAAATAAAATGAAAATTTCTAAAATAATGTATAAATGTAATGAAAGCTAATATATTTATATAGATATTAAAATAATATTATTTTTATGATTTTTAAAAAAAAAATTGAATTTTTTACTTGAATTTCATAAAACCATGTTGTAATATCAAGCTGGATTATTGATTTTAGTGGATTTTCATGGTTTTTAGCCAGTTGTTACTGGATTTTTCGTTTTAACTCAAGTCCAATTCTAGCATAATCTGGAAATCGATTAGAAGTGCGAGTCACGGTTTGACCGGCATATATGGTCGAATTTTCAACACTGTTATTGTTTTATATTATTACCTGCAAAAAAAATTATGCACATTTTAAATCTCTTATTATAACATTTTATTATTTATTTAAGAAAATATTTTACACAAATATTATTACAAAAATATAAATATAATTAAAAATATAAAAATAAAAAAAATTGATTTTTTCAAAAATGTAAAAGAAAAAATATACCCGCCCTTTGAAGGGCGGGTCAGAATCTAGTTTTAAGTTAAATTTAGTTTGAATTCAAAATACCTTAACTGAATCGGTTAATATTGTTACTTTTTGCTACAAATATCCAAATCGGCCTCAGATTCTTTAGTTTTTGGATATTTGTAGGTTTCTAATTATTAAAATTGAATTCTTCTTGACTTGTGAATATCCGATTTGAAATATTTTTATAAATTGATTTTTTTCTTTCATGATTAGTATTATATATTTTATATGTATCATAATATAATTAATAGTTTGAATATTTGAATATATTTAGGTTTCCATACATTAGAATCAAACCCGAATCAAATATGGTAATATGATTACTTTTAGTTATTTGGTTATTTTTAGGTTAAGTTTAGTTTGAATTCAAAATACCCAAACTAAATATTTTAATATTGTTACGTTTGGTACAAATATCCGGACATGCCTCAAATACATTAGTTTTTGGATATTTATAGGTTTTTATATATCAAAATTGAATTCTTCTCGACTTGTGAAAACCGATTTGAAATATTCACATGAAAAATTATAATACCGAATGAATTCTAGTTTCAAAACTCAAAAAATCTGATATCCAAAATAAATAACTTGTAGCTGAACATGTATTCGAATGTCTATGTCTAACTGATTATGTAAATAAATAAAAAAATTGTTAACCCTTTTAATTCTTGTTGCATATAGAGTCATTTCATTCAAATATGTCAAATTATTATAGTTAATATGTAAAATATATATTGTAGAAATATTATAGTAAATATAATTAATGAAATAGTTAAAAAGTGAAAATGAATGTAAAATAAAAAAATAAAAAATTCAAAACAAATACGTTTTGTTTTGTAATTCTATAATAAATGATATCAATTTATTTAGTAAAGATAATAAATGAAACTGTTAGAATTAATTAAAATAGAAAGAAAATCTGTGAAAAAAATCACTTAAATTAAGCAAGTATTATTGTTTTACAACACATATTCATTTAATTTACTATTCTAGTTTCCAAACAACTTCATTGTGTACTTCAACTTTAATAATATAGATTCTACACCAAACATATTATTATATATTATTAATATTTTATTTTTAATAATTTAATACATCAGTTACTTACAATTTACTAATTATATTTTTTTCATTTAGATTATATGTTTATTTAATAAAATTTAGTAATTTTTTGTTTTCAATGTTTGTTTTAAAGTTAATGTCTATATTCGTTTATTTATTTAAAGTAAAATAGTAGTTGAAATTATTTTTTTTTATATATTTAAAAATAGAAAGTGAAAAATATTTTTTTATAATTTGATAATACTCATTTCGGCATATTATTAATTAAACATGCAAATAATGTTTTTTAAATAGTTAGTAATTTGAAAACAAAAATGGAAATATATAATAGTATGATATATTTATTTCAAACAATAAGTGAGTACTATTGATAATACTAATCTATGAAAAGTAATAGATATATTATTTTAATATTTGGTGTGATAATTGGTGTTACACAAAATTTAGTGCATTGTTCACAAAACATCAAATTTGGTGAAGTATTGTTATTTTTCTTATTTTATTGTATTATAGATAAAATTACACCCAATTTGATGTTTCATTGAATTAGCCTAAGTGATAATTTTAAATATCAGTTCTAGTTTTTTTTGTAATGTTTATTAAATGCATTGGATATAATAATTCTTTCGTTTGTATTTTAAAATTTTAATTATAAATAAATATAAAAATTTGTAAAATGATTAAAATACACGAGTAAGATAGACATTCGATAAAATTGGAACAATACATATAAAAGAAATAGTATGACTCCTGCCCAGTAATACCAATCACAAAGAAATATCCCATATTTTCATTTCATTTTTTTTGGATAAACTATATTTACTGATCCGGTTGACCGTGAGAGGAATGCACTTAGTGCCACGACTATTTTGTTTCTTTTCGAAAAGAAAGAATGCGTATTACCACGTTTTATTTTATTTTTTGATATAAAAGTTGTAGTGTTCATTTGATTATTATTCTGACACATGCATGATATTGTTCTAGATTTTACCAGAGTTATGACGAATCTCACAGACGTCATGTTCTTCAAAAGCCTATATGCGATGATTCTATGTTGAGATATTGCAAATTTTGTGGCAAAGAGGTTTATTTTTGGTCAAGCACTTATTATTTTTGTCGTCTATGTGAATCTTATTTTCACGAAGGTTGTCTCACAATAAGAAATCCAAAGATTCATGAGCATTCACTCACTTACATTCGAAGAAAAATCTCAGCCCGTTGTGATGCTTGTGGATTCGTGGTCACTCCGGATGTGTTTGATATGTTCGCATGTTTGAACTGCGATTTCTTTGTGCACAGAAGTTGTATCTTATTACCGAGAGTTATAAAACTCACACATCATCACTCACATTATCTCTCTCACGTTTTTCATATACTTGGTGAGGAAGCCAAGTGTGGAGTTTGTAAGGAACGGTTTAGTTCTGGCTATGGAGGATATTCTTGTATTGACAAGACATGCCATTATGTTGTCCATTCAACATGTGCGACAAACAGCAACGTGTGGGATGGCATAGATTATGTCGAAAGAGAACTTGAAGAAGGGACTAGTTCTAAAGATGAAGAGATGGATGACGAGTCGAAGAAGATGAATGACAGGTGGAAATTACTTATCCATGGCCATGGCTTATCGAGATTCCCTTTCGCGGATGAAGAATGGTGTGGGCAGCTATGTGAAGCATGTAACCTTCCTATAGATATCGGTACTTTCTTGGGTTGCAAGGAATGCAGTTTTGCCCTCCACGAAGAATGTGCTCGCCTTCCACTTGCGTATCATCCGTTACATTGGTCGGAAAACCTAGAGGACAGCCATACGCTAGCCCTCAAGTTTCCAAGGGACATCGACGAAGGTTTTTTCACCTGTTCTGTTTGCGAGCAATATTCTTGTGGTTTTATGTATAAATGTCGGTTAGGCAAATGTGGGTTCAAAATGGATGCAAAGTGTACTTCCTTTACCAAACCATTCAAGCATAAAATCCACAGATGCCCTCTCTATCTTAGAAAAGATGAACGTGGTGGAAAGTCTTACTTGTGTAGTGGTTGCCATGAACATTCAACTACTGTGGCAACTTGTACCACATGCGAAGACTACTCCTTGGATTTCAAATGCTTGAACTTACCTCATGTGGTCAGATATAAGGATGATATCCATCCACTGTACCTATACTCTGATAGAGAACACTACAATAAACAACCGCTTGAAAAGAGACAATGGGCGCCAACACCATCCTCTTGGTGTGAAGTTTGTGAAGAAGAAATACATGAGCATTTATTTTTCTACATATGTTTTGATTGCCACATCACTCTACATGTTAAGTGCATCTTAGGAAACTATCCTTACATGAAACCTGGCCGTAATATCAAAGTGAAGGGTCTCGAGATTCAGATAGCTTCAAACAGTGGTGCTTCTAGGCCAATGTGCCATACATGTCACAGTCTCTGCCGAGACAAGTTGGTATTCAAGGGCAAGGATTTATGTTTCTGTTCAGTCGAGTGTATTTCTTCCCAGTAAATAATTACGTTCTAGTAAAAATGCAATGCATGCATGCGGTTGTAATGTGAAAGGAAATAAATAATAAATCTCTTTAACAGTTTCAAAACTTTTGAATTGTATAAAACTGCTCAAAAGATAGATGTTTTGGGATTTGATTGTTATTTTCTAAATACTTTTTTTTTTACAAATTCTATAATAATATGTATATTCTAAACTTATTGAACTCTCTATCTTCTCTTTATAAGAACAATGTTGAAGCGATCCTACATCCATTACAAGTGGCTCCCTTCTCATGGCCACAGTAAAGTTTTTATAAGAATATACACAAAAAGGGACACTAAATAAGAAAAATATGAAAGACCACACACACACACGTTGGGCTACCATACTGGTCTTTGCTACTAATCGCAAAAACAGAAGTAGTAGCAAGTATCTGTGAAAGATTGACACAAGCTTTCAGTATCTGTGTTTTGTACCCTTCAAAACACTTCAACGTCGTCCAAATTCTTCCAGAGAGGGGTGGGTTACATTAAGAGTTCCCCATGAATAGAAGAAGCTGCATCCAGTGGCGGATCTAGAAATTATATGTATCAGGGGCAAAAATAAAAAGTTACTAGATATAATATAAAAAACATTGTCATAAAAATGTACAAATCCTTACAATGAAAAACGTACAAATCCTTACAAATGTATCATACGCTCTTTCATGGATTGAAATCGTTTCATCACTGTTTCATTTGTAACAGACTCAAACAACTCCTTTTCAATATAACATACTAAACAATCACTTAGAAATTCGTCTCCAATTCGGTTGCGTGTTGCTGTCTTCACCAATTTCATTGCAGAAAAACACCTTTCAACACTTGCAGTAGCAACATGCAATGTTAAAACCAACTTCAAGAACCTATAAACTAAAGGATGTACAAGGTGCTTTTTTGTTTCCACCATCAGACGAGAAAGATCTCCAAGATTCTTCAAATTCTGAAACCGTTCATCGTTTCTTATATTGTCAATGTAGATTCCAAGTTGGTGTTCCATAGATAGACGCTCTCCAAAGCTAAAATTCTATGGATAGAACTTAACCAATCTCAACAGCTTTGACTTATCAAACTCACGAAAAGAATTGGCGGGACTTAAAGAAGCCATACAAATAAGCAAATCGGTGTTTACTTCAGTAAATCGATCATTAAGCTCTTGAAACTGCAAATCCATAACAGTGTAGAAACAATTAACCTTGTAATGATGCAGATTGGTTACACCTGTTTTTTTCCTTGGCCTCATTAAATCCACAAATTCTTCATCCATCAGAAGCATATTAACATTATTCTTTTCGCAGAATAATGAAACTTTACCCATTAGCAAATCCCATCCATCTTCTCGAAAATTTTGCAACTCTCGTTTAGTTGAATCTACAAGTGACATGGCATTTGAAATATCTTGATTCTTCATTTGCAAAGCCATTGACAGATTCTCAGTTACTCCCAAAATAAACAGCATCAACTGTAAATAGAACACATAATCGAATGTGTGAAAATACTTAAGAAGACCATATGCTTGACATCTTTTTGAGTCATCAGCGCCTTCATCTTGAACAATTTCAAGGATTTCAATGACTGAAGAAAACAACTCAACCAGACGCAACAAAGTTTTATAGTGAGAACCCCAACGAGTATTTCCAGGCCTTGGAAGAGAAATCTCTTGATTTTGTCCCGTTCCAGTGTTAATGTCACCACTATCAATCCCTTCCTCCACCCTCTTCCGATTCATATCAAGAAGCGTATCTTTTCTCTTGCAAGAAGCCATAACCACATTCAGCAAAGTCGAAACCATGTCAAAAAAATTACTAACTTCAACGCTCTTTTTCGCGACTGCCACCACAACTAGCTGAAGTTGATGAGCAAAACAATGTACATAATAGGCTAAACTATTTTCTCTAGCAACCAATGCTCTCAGTCCATTAAACTGACCCTTCATATTGCTTGCTCCATCATAACCCTGTCCTCTCAACTGTTTCAAGCTCAACCCATGTTTTGCAAACAAGTCATCAACTGCAGATTTCAGAGATAAAGAAGACGTTTCTTTTACATGAGTAACTCCCACAAATCTTTCTTTTACTAGTCCACTTTTATCAACAAACCGGAAGACAACATCCATTTGCTCTTTGTTAGAAATATCTGCAGACTCATCAACCATCAAAGCGAACACTCCATGATCGATTTCTTCCATGATAGATTTCAGTACTTCTTGTGCAAAAGAATGTACAATATCTTTCTGAATCACTTGAGAAACCATCTGGTTATTTTTGGAGCGTTCTCCAAAATAACCTTACTTACAGCGTCATTTTGTTCTCCAATATACTTCAAGAGCTCTACAAAGTTTCTTTTATTAGCAGAATCTTTTCTTTCATCATGACCGCGAAAAGATAATCCTTGCCGTAACAAATACCTAGAAACATCAACTGAAGCATTTAACCGGATGCGATATTCATTTTTCACCACATCGCCTTACTTATAAAAAGCATGCACAATTGACTGACCCTGATTCCTCAAATCATCACATCTCTTAACAACAATATTATGAAAGCTATTAATTCCACCTACGTGCTCAGATAAAGCCTCGGATTTTTTTTCCAACAAGAAAAACTGTCAGTCACAAAAGAGCTCAACTGGTAAAACATGCATCAAGATTCAGTATCTGACATTACTTAAAAGACTGTTATACACGCATGTCACAGTCTTTGCCGAGACAAGTTGGTATTCAAGGACAAGGATTTATGTTTTTGTTCTGTCAAGTGTATTCCTTCTACCAAACGTTACTTCTGAGTAGATTAAGAAACTTCTTCATGATACTTTCAACTTGAGGCATTAAGTATCGTATTATTACACATTTAATATTCTCTCTATTTCATATTAAATGCCATTGTAGAAATTTTTTTTTTTGTTACAAAATAAGTGTCGTTTTCAGTTTTCAATACAAAATTTATTAATTTTATTATGTAATTTATTTTTCTATTGGTTAAAAAGTGGTTAGGTGTATAGGTAATTGTGTTTTTATAAGGAAAATATGTAAAATTGATTATTTCCTTAATCTGTGTAAACAACTCTAAAATGACATTTATAGTAAAACAGAAGGAGTATCTTTTAACGAAGAAACAAAATATTATTAAATTATATTACATTTTAAAAATAAAAAAATAAAAATAGATAAAAAAAAACAGTAATAGGTGTAAAAAAAAAATTCTTTGTTTTTAACATTTTTATTACCATCAGCAAAACACTAAACCCTAAATCATAAATCCTAAATTTTTGAGTAAACCCTAAAGCCTTCGGATAAAGCCTAAACCCTAAATCAAAAACACTAAACACTAAATTTTAAAAACACTAAACTCTTAATCCTAACCCTTAAACCCTTGGATAAACCTTGGATAAATTGTAAACCTTGGGATTTATGATTTATCCAAGAGTATAGAGTTTAGTATTTAATATTTTACTGACGGCGCTAAAAATATTTTAAATTTAATTTATTTTTATCTAATGGTTTAGGGATTATGATTAAGGGTTTAGTTTTTTTTTCTTAAATGTAGTTTTAATGTTTTTGATATAATGTTTAAGATTTATCCAATGATTTATGTTTTAAAAAAGGGTTTAGGATTTAGAGTTTAGTGTTTTGCTAATGGTGTTAAAAATATTATAAAAAAGAATATTTTGTTTTTTTTTAACTCTTAAAATTTTTTTATTTTACATTTTTATTTTAAAAAAATAATATAATTTGACAATATATATATATATATTTTTAAAAATATTAAATATATAATAACACAATTCTATTAGTTGCGGTGAATCTAGAGTTTTACCTTTGGGGTGAACCTAAGAATAACTGTTTTCTCTTTTAATCTTTTGGTTTCAAAAAAGAATATGTTTCTTTCCATTTTATGGTTCCAGAGAGATTTTGTTCCTCAATCGTCGACTCGGCGGCTTGTCTTTGTTGGCTTATGTACTTCTGTTCATGTTATTGTAATCTAATAGATGACAAAAAGTGTATACTAAAAAAGGAACCAATATGTCACAAAATAGTTTAGACAGATCATTGTAGGCAGTGGCGAATTCAAATTGGCTTTTGACTGGGTGCACTAGTGTAAATTTATCAATAACAATATGTGTGTATATGAAATTGAGCCGAGGAACACACTATATTTTGAAAATAGTATGGGTGGACGTGCACCCCTCTCTTCTTACTAGCTTCGCCCTTGATTGTAGGTAGGGACAATTGTTAATATATTTTAATTTAGAAAAAGAATCATTTATGAAAAAGAGATTGCAACATCTATTTCTTGTTAAAATTGTATATTCAAAGATATATTTCACGTCTAAAGCTAAAAAATCGAGGTGATTAGCTGGTCAGTAAAATTTTTATTTAGCTTTAATTTTTGTTTATACCTTTATATTGCCAATCATGGTTATAGATATCTCTATTATTAAAAGAGAAGTATCAATAAAATATGCACCTTAATTTTCCAAATTATTTACACTACCATGCCATTGAATAATTATGGATATTACCTATTTTAATGTTTGTCTTTTTCAGTTTAATTAATGTGTTTTCCTAAAATAAATTTGAACTAAGAACATCCCGATTCACTTCTCTATTAAATCAAAGATCAAAA
>CAKOAT010164043.1:602614-658065 GCA_932364175.1 Eruca vesicaria subsp. sativa | reverse complement strand
GTTAGTTTTTAAAACAATCAAATAGCTAAAATTACTGTAAAAATATTTTTCTAAAAGTAATATTTTTCAAGATGTAGAAAATATATTTTTTGTATCATCTATACTATTAAAGCTGAAGTACAAAAATTAAGTGTTTGGAAACATGAGTAAGAAGATTTTAAAAATTTGTTTGGAAACATGGATATCATACAAACCTAATGGGCTTATTTATTAAACTAAAGATTACTGCGGTCCAAAGTACCATTATTATTGTTTTTGGGTTTTCTATCATTGATATTATTTTATTTCTGAAAATTATTTATACATATATGTACTCGTGTTTTAAATTTATTTTAAATAAATCAAAAATAATATATATATTATTTATATTATTTATATATGACTATTGTTATAAGTTTTTAACAGTGATATACTAGCATTCCAATTCTTCATTAAAAATTAACTTAAAAATTTGACTAAATTGTTAAGTATATATAATTTTGCACCAAATTTAGTCAAAAAACTTTATAAACAATTATTAAAATGTTTACGGGTCACAACATTTTACTGACGCCCCAATTACACAATACAGTGATGAAATATAATGTTTAAACAATATACTATTACTTAGTAAAATTGGAACCATAAGATTGCAATTTTTGAAATGTTTATGTATACCATAAAAACAAAGACCCGTCCAGTCGGGCGGGTTATGATCTAGTTAAATTTAAAGCTGCAACACATACATCTAAATAGAAAAAAACTACAAACTAAAATATACAACATTTCTTACAGTTACATTTCAACCAGTCATCACCAATATATAAAATGGGAACAACAGAAATAAAATTATAATTTAACGTCAAAACTGTATATTTATGAAAGATCTAACAAATTTTTTTGCTAATTTAAATATAACAACTATTTTTTAGTTCTATTTAAATACCCATTTGCTAATTTTGTTTATTTATCTATAATATTTTAGTAAGACTGAAATTACGAAGATCCAATAACCCATTAAACACACACACAAAGAAAAAACAGATTTGTCATTTGTAGAATAGCGCAAGTCCAAGCAGATGAATTATGCTTTTCTTGCCTTTCTCGAAGATGTATAGAATTATATATGCTTTTATTTGTCATTTGTAGAATAGCGCAAGTCCTAAGCAGATGAATAGAATTATGCTTTTCTAGCCTTTCTCGAAGATGTATAGAATTATGCTTTTCTTTGTTCGGACCTTGCTAGGGAACACGTAACCCCAAACTTATATATGTATGTTCTGTATGTATATATAGTGAAAGTGCAGGTGAGAATATACATCTTCATATAGTAGGGATCGAACACTTACAAAAGAAAACACATGGCTCCCCGTCCCCGGATAATGTACTTCCGAGATCGACTTCACACGCTGAAAATAAGGGAAATACCTCAGCAGCGAAGGTACATTACATAGGTGTTAGTGATGATTTAAAATTAGTTCTAGTTTCTAATGTTTCTTAAATGTGCTGACTGTAATATTTGCATCGTCTTTTTTTTTTAATTACAAATGAATATGAAAACAGTAAAATGATTAAAATATATGTGAAGATATATGATACAATACATTTTCGTTGTGAACTTTAAAGATAACACGTTTTTCTTCTTTGATATAATTAAGTTGTAGTGTTTTATATAAAAATTATTATGACCCATGTATGTAATTGTTCTAGATCCGTCAAGGCACATGACATCCTTAAAGAATCTCACACACGTCATGTTCTTCAAGAACGTACATGTAATGGTAGAATGGTTTTTTGCAAACTTTGTGGAAATGGTGTTTCTCATGGGTCAATCACTTACTATTGTCGTCTATGTAAATCCTATTTTCACAAAAACTGTCTTACAATAACAAATCCAAAGATTCATGAGCATACACTCACCTACCTTCGAAGAAAACACTCATTCGGTTGTGATGCTTGTGGATTCGTCCGTCCAGATGAGATTGATATGTTCGGATGTTTACAATGCGATTTCTTTGTGCACAGAAGTTGCATCTTCTTACCGAGGGTTATAAAACTCACACGTCACTCACATTATCTTTCTCACGTTTTTCATGTACTTGATGATGAGGCCAAGTGTGGAGTTTGCCAGGGACGGTTTAGTTCTGGCTATGGAGGGTATGCTTGTGTTGACAAGACATGTGATTATGTTGTCCATTCAACATGTGCGACAAATATCAACGTGTGGGACGGCATAGATCATGTCGAAGTAGAACCTGAGGAAGAGAGTAGTTCAGAAGATGCTTCACTAGAATTGATGGATGACAAGAAAGTACATCATTTTAGCCATGACCATGGCTTATCGAGAATCCCTGTTGATGAAGAATGTTGGCAGCTATGTGAAGCATGCATCCTTCCTATTGATATGGGTACTTTCTTGGGTTGCAAGGAATGCAGTTTTGCCCTACACGAAGAATGTGCTCGCCTTCCACAGGAGATGGATCATCCGTTACATCGCCATCGGTTAACCCTAAAGGTCACCAAAGAAGGTTTTTTCACATGTTCTGCTTGTAACCAGGGTTCTTGTGGTTTTAAGTATCAATGTTGCCAAGAAGACTGTGGGTTCAAGATAGATGCAAAGTGTGCTTCCTTTACTGACCCATTTAAGCATAAAACCCACAAATGCCCTCTCTATCTTAGACTGGAAGATCTTGCTAACAGAAAGTCTTACTTGTGTTGTGGTTGCCATGAACATTCAACTACTGTGGCAACTTGTACCACATGTGAAGACTACTCCTTTGATTTCAAATGTTTGAATTTACCTCCTGTGATGAGATATAAGTATGATATACATCCACTCATCCTATACTTTGATAGAATACAGTACAAGATACAACAGCTGGAGAAGAGATGGGACAGTTACTTATTCTTAGATCGGGGAAGAGATAGGCAGCCAAACTCTTGGTGTGACGTTTGTGAAGAAGAAGTACACGAATACTTATTGTTCTACGTATGCTTTATTTGCCGCACCACTCTACATGCTAAGTGCATCTTAGGAAGTTATCCTTATATGAAACCTGGCCATAATATCAAAGTGAAGGGTCTCAAGATTCAGATAGCTTCAAACAGTGGTGCTTCTAGACCAATTTGTCATACATGTCACAGTCTCTGCGGAGACAAGTTGGTATTCAAGGAGAATGATTTATGTTTTTGTTCTTTGAAGTGTATGCATTCTACCAAACTTGTTATTACTTCTGAGTAAATAAAATGTTGTAGTAAAATGCATTGCATGCGGTTGTAATGTGGAATGAAATAAATAATGAACCTCTTAACAAGTTCAAACCTGAAAACGTCAAATTATGAAAATTTCAAAACCTGTAAATTGTATAAACCGCTCAAAAGATTTATGTTTGAGCTTTTTATAGTTAATTTTAAATATTTTTATACAAACTATAATCTATATTCCAAACCTTTTGAATTCTCTATCTTCTTTTTATAAGAAACAACGTTGAAGCAATCCTACATCCATTAGAGTATCTCCAAAAGACATTTTATAACTTCAAATATGAAGTTTTTTGCTTTCCAAAAAGGAATTCTAAAACTTTAAATTTAAAGTTTTGAGTAGTGAAGCTTCAAATAGAGTATGACTATTCAAAATTTCAAATTTAAAGTTTCATATTTTTATTTGTATTTTGATCCTTACAATGTTACATTAAATATACAATTATTAATATAAATACTAAAATACAAAAAATACCACCTTAGGTTTTGTAATATTGTTGTTGTCTAGTTCTAGTTTTAAGATATTTTATATCTTTTCTTAATGTTTTTAATTATGTATAAAATTTAATTTTATAAAAACAATTTTGAAATTTTATGAGATAAGAATTTATAAGGACTAAAACGATATATATAAGAATTAATATTTCTATAATAATTTTTATATATGTATTAGTTATTTGTAAAAGTTTTATGAATTTTAATTAGTTATTAAAAGTATAAGGACCATTGTATAAATTATATATAGTTTTGAAGTTAAACTTGAAGTTTTGCTTATGGAGAAAACAAACCTTCAAATTTTGCAAACTCTAAAATCCCTTATATATTAAAAGAGAAGCATTTTGCATTAAATGTTTTCACACCACCTTCTCACAAATTATTACCTTATTTACTACATTCTCACAATTTATTACCTTATCTACTACATTCTCACAATATATTACCTTATTTACTTCAACAATTCATTACCTTATTTACTTCAATTATAAAACACACGAGATACTTTAAAACTACAAAGTTCAATATCGCGTGAGACAAGTTCGGAGGCAAGTGAATTGGCTTGAGGGTCGATGTCAAAGTTCTGGAACGTCGTTATTTGGGAGGTGGGACGTATCTAAAACGATGGATGTGAAGGGCAACGTACCGGAGCCCATGAACGCGATCTTGGTTTGGACATGGCTCGTGTGTAGCGTGAAGAGATTGAACTCAACCTTGCTGAGTTTGAGGTAGTTAGTGTACTGAGGGTAGGTCTAAATGGTGAAGTGTGTTGTCTTCGAGAGATCCCAAGGCCGTATAGTAGTGGTTCTCTGAAAACTCTATATCTTCACTACGTAGGTTGGTGAGATTGGTTCTGTAGTTTTGGAATTTTGGGCACAAGTTTTTAACGTCGATATTTGTATCCATAGGCACGGACGTGGACATGAGCTATTGAACAAATTGTCGACATATATATGTGAAAGGTTTAAGGCTCTTGAGATTGGAGATTTTGTTATACAAGTCGAGAATTTGCTTCTCGAAATGAGCCTTTTGGCAACCCATCTCGAGACTAGAAGGAGATTTGGGATTGTGTCAATAGTCTTAATGGTGTTCACAGTAATATACTTTCATCTTACGTGTGTCCATGTCGTGTGGATGACAAAAAAAAACAGATATATGTTCCAAAAGTTATACGTATGAAAAAACGTTTAGTGAGGGTATATCTAAATGGTGAAGTGTGTTGTCTTCGAGAGATCCCAAGGCCGTATAGTAGTGGTGCTCTGAAAACTCTATATCTTCACTACGTAGGTTGGTGAGATTGGTTCTGATGTTTTGGACTTTTGGGCACAAGTTTTCAACGTCGATATTTGTATCCATAGGCAAGGACGTGGACATGCGCTATTGAACAAATTGTCGACATATATATGTGAAAGGTTTAAGGCTCTTGAGATTGGAGATTTCGTTATACAAGTCGAGAGTTGCAAAAACGCTACATATTAAAAACGCACGAAATACTTTAATTAGAAAGAATTCACAAGACAACTTATCGAGTTACTTTCTTATGTAGACTGTAGTGTCCATACCGTCATGCTATTTCTTTCCAAGTTTGACAAATCTGAGAATTCATCTTTTGATGTAAGAGCTGAAGAAGTACCAGTTGATAAACTATCATTCCCATCTTTTCCCTGACCCGCTTATATTGAACTTATCAGTCCCGAAAGCTTGATTGCATGGTATAATCCCACCTTCTCTTTCGGGTTATACTGATACTCTGCATGTTGAAGAAAGCCGTAAAATAAAGAAGAATCAACCAAAAATTGTTATTAGTATATACTACTACTTATTTGCATATTCATGTCCATGATTGTACATGGTCCCTAACGATATTCATATTTACGAGAAAGCATGGTCACTAACGATCTTCGTCTTCACAAAGAAACCTATTTGACTTATCTTTACTGGAAATATATAAAATGCAATTTTCTTGTACATAGCATGAACTTCCGAATATGAATTTGATATAGTTTGTTTAAACCGAGAACTCCTTTTTTAATTTGGTTAAACCATTTGGTTTCGACTACTCTGATATTGAATTGACTACTCAGATAGAACCATTGGTTTCGACTACTCTTCTTTGAATTGAAACGGTTAATGTTTTTTTTGGCCGGTTCACAGTATATGAGTGTTTGGCAAGGTCAGAACTGGAAATTATAGAACGATACATTAGATCAACATCATAACTGAAACGGTTAATTTGATACAGTTCTTTGAACGATACATTAGATCAACATCAGAACTGTATAAAGTCATATAATATGGAACCAAACAAATAATAAAATTTATGTTTTATCACCAAAAACGAAATATGCGAGAAGGCTTATCATAACTAAATCTAATAAATAATGGATTTCGATGATAGTTATATTTTAATAGACTAAAAACAAAAAAACAACATAAAATCAAACTGATATACAAATTAAACATACCTAATATTTTCTTATTTAAAAAATAACTAAATTAACTATCTCATCCTGCACAAGGTGCAGGTTATTCATAGAACCTGAGCTTTTTTAGATAACAAAACCATTAACTCCATCATTCTTGCAAATCAATAGTAGAGAAGAGTAAATAAGTGTGTTTTATTTGGTTAAAAATATTTAATGAAATATTGTTTAATGAATTAATTATTTATATTGTACAAAAAATTTGATTTGATATAAGATGACACTAAATAATTAATTTTAGTCATTGTGTTATCACCATAAAATCATAATCGCAATTTAAAAAAAAAAACAATATTTAAAATATAGATATATAATTAAACGATATTAAAAACCGAAACAACCAATCCAAAACAAACTATTATCCAAATAAAACAGATTTAATGTTTTCTTATTTTCAAAAATACAACAAATTCAATTATCTCATCCCGCGCAAGGCGCGGGTCTAATCCTAGTAGAGAATATTTTTGAAGATACTCTTACACAAGTGAGACCCCTTCTCATGGCCACGTATGGTTAAATTATTATAAGAATATACAAAAAAAGAACAACAAATAAGAAACTATGAAAGACCAAACATACAAGTTGTGCTACCATACTCTTTCAACTCTCTCTCTCTCTCAAAATCGTCATTCTCTTTTTAAAACAAATTTGGATTTCGGTGAAAGATCCCCTATATATTAAAGAAGAACCATTTGTAATTAATGTGTTCACACTATATTTTTTGAATATGCTTATGTGTCGTCTTCACAACCGTTTAACATTTAATGTGTTCATACACTACCCTTTTAACTACACCGTAGACAATTCAATTTGTTCACGTTCTTTGTACAAATTGAAATAAACTAAAATTCTGTTTGTACAACTACTGAACCCATTAATTGAAATTAATAGTGAAATGAAATTAATTAAAATTCATTCACTATTTAACATTTGTAATAGTGAATTGGAATTAATTAAAATTCTCTTTGTACAACTACTCAATAATATCATTTTAAAAGAAATAACTAAAAAAACATTAAGATTCGCATCAACTAAAATGCTGAAATGAGATTGTTCTTAGAAATTGAAAGTTTCATATTTTGTCGAACTTGACCATAGTTGAGGTTTATGTTTACAGTAGCAATAAATAATTGTGATTGGTTATGAATTAAGGAAACTGAAGTAATAAATACTACACACGAAGTCGATATTTAGTTTAGCCAAGTATTGATTTTCTTTACGAAATTTGCATATCATATCAAGAATTAGAAACATGATCAGATTACTAGAAAAAATCAAAAATCAGAAAAGTTTTAAAAGGAAATAAAATTCGTGATATCGACTGAAAACAAAATTCAGGTGCTGAGTGAAGATATTACATTATTTTTCACACAATTCTAGTCACTTTCGCTCGATTATATAGTGTTTTTACTAAAGTTTTCAAAAAAAAAATTATAAGAAAATACACGTTACTGGTTATAACATACGTCAATTTTGCAATATGCTCAACAATATTGACACGACGTCCAACCATTTTTATTATTCTTAAAGTATAGTCTAATGATTTTGAATGTTAAATAAGCCAAGAATATTTGTTTTACATTTATTTTGCTTTGTATTAGTAGAAAAAAGCAAGTAGGGATAAATATTTTGATCCGATGAATCGAACCGAACTAGATTTGAAAAAAATATTAAACACAAAATTAAAACTAATTAAATAATCGGATGGATCTAAAAATTTAATATCCAGATAACCAGACTCGAATCTAATACAAACAAACTATTTTGGATACCAAAATATCTATTAGATACTCAAAAATTAGATATTCAAAATATGAAAATATCTAAAATTTATCAACATAATCACAAGTAAATATCTAAAAATAACAGTAAATGTTCAAAATATTGATAATATTTATTTCTTCTCATCCAAATATTTAAATTGAACTAATTTTATGCAAATTTAAATTTGTAGTCCTATTTTATTGAAATTTTTATGTTTTATATTATTTTCTTTTTGGAATTTAAGGTCTTAAGTATACTTGATTTTTTTTTGAAAATACATAATTAAAAAGGACATCCGGATTCGAATCAAAATTTAGAAATATTCGAATAATATTTAAATTACTAACATTATAAATCTGAAATCTGAATAAACTAACTGAATCCGAATAGATATCTGAATACTCATTCCTAAAAAAATTATACGATAAATCTATAAATACAATGTACAATAAATAATTTATAAACTATTTCATCCTGCCCACGGCGTGGATTACTACCTAGTTCACTTTTTTTTTAACACGGGATAATTATGCATTACAAACTATGAGAAATATTACATTGATGATATTACAGCCGACAATTCTACCTGCCTTATACGGATTTACGTCTGACTGCATCACCCTGAGCCGCCCAATGAGATCCATTCCTACATACGTCTTGCGTCATGCTGAAGATCTCCTATAATTTTTTTCTCCAATCTGGCATAATTCGCCATTCAGCTTTTTTTCCAATCTGCATAATTCGCCATTTAGTTTTTTTTCTAATCTGCATAATTCGTCATTCACCTTCTCCAAGAATTAAAATACTTTTGGTGTAGAAACTGCATAGTCTGAGATTTGAACTTCAAATGTGGTAAAAACCTTTAAACCTTAACCAATAGGCTACGGTGCTTCCACACCTAAGTTGATTTAGTAAACTATATAGATGAAAAAGTGTTAAAATCACACGTATTGATTCAGTGAAAAGGAATCAGTCTGTGACATGTGGTTTACCAAATGTATCAGAGAATCTCTGTGCACCAGAGAAAGAAAAAAAAAACCACATCAATAACATGAGATCACATTACTTGTTGACGCCTACGCAAAAGCAAGCTTCCTTCTTCTGCAAGTTTCGTTTGGTCTTACTTTCCATTTTAAATAAATGGAAAATTAATAGATTTAAGGAAATAAATAGGACTTCTCTGCCAAATAACCATAAAAAAAAAAAGAAATTAGATTTGTAGACAGAGAGCAGAGAGAAATAGGGCAATAGGAGAGAGAAAGGGATTTTGGTTAGATTGTTAATTTTATTTTTTTTTCTTAGTTATTGGGTCCAATTTTCCAAATAAATATGCCTTTGGAAAATATAAATACAATCCTCTTTCTCACAGATTCTCTCTGAAGCCAACTTTTGGTCATCGTAAACTTCCCCGAAAATCTATTTTCAGCAGAGAGATGTTCCCTTCATCCAATAACTCCTTCTCAGCGTCATCACTCTTCTCAGCGTACGCATCCCTAACAGGATTCCTAATGCTCTTCAGATCAATCCTCCACGACTTCGTCCCTTTACACCTCCGCTCCTACTTCTCCCACTTAATCTCACGCTTCCTCACTCCAAAATCCAAAACCCTCACAGTCGTCATCGACGAAAAATTCAGAAACAACAGAAACCAACTCTTCGACGCCGCGGAGATGTACCTCCGCGACAAGATCGGTCCCGAGACGGAGCGAGTACGTGTCGGCAAAACACCTAAGCAGAAACACCTGACGATCACCATCGAAAAGGGAGAAGAGATCTCAGACACGTTCGAGAGCTTCGAGGTGAAGTGGTGTCACGTTCAGACGGAGAAAGACGAGAAGGGAGATAAAGTGAGACGATACTACGAGCTCACGTTCGATAAGAAGCTTAGAGAGAAAGTAATGGGCCTTTATTTGGGCCACGTTGTTGCTGTATCTGAAGAGATTAAGAAGGGTTTGAGAGTGGTGAAGCTTTACAGCCAAGACGTGGATGAGAGTGACGACGACGATGGGTGTGCTGGTGGGAGCTGGGGATGTATAAATCTCGAACATCCTTCGACGTTCGAGACCTTGGCGATGGATCCAAGTGAGAAGAAGAGGATCATCGATGACTTGGAGAGGTTTCTCAAGAGGAAAGAGTTTTATAAGAGAGTAGGTAAAGCTTGGAAACGGGGTTACTTGCTGTATGGGCCACCAGGTACAGGAAAGTCTAGCTTGATAGCAGCTATGGCTAACCACTTAAAGTTTGACGTGTTTGATCTTGACCTTAGCAGTGTTTATGACAATCGTGAGCTGAAGAGGGTTTTGTTATCGACTACCAATCGTTCGATTTTGGTGATTGAGGATATTGATTGCAATGCTGAGGTTAGAGACAGGGAAGAAGGAGAAGATGATGATGATGAGAAAGATGGGAGAGGGAAGGTGACGTTGTCTGGGATTCTGAATCTTATTGATGGGTTATGGTCAAGTTTTGGGGATGAGAGGATCATCGTGTTCACGACTAATCATAAAGAACGGCTTGATCCTGCGTTGTTACGTCCTGGGAGAATGGATATGCATATTCATATGTCTTATTGTACGGGTTTAGGGTTTAGGACTTTGGTTTCTAATTACATTGGTTTAGATGGTTTGGAGCATCCTCTGTGTGAAGAAATCGAGAGGTTGATAGATTCTACGGAGGTTACTCCTGCTGAGCTAGCTGAGGAGTTGATGCAGGGGGATGATGCTGATGCTGTTCTTCGTGGATTATTGAGTTTTGTTGAGAAGAGAAGCAAGGTTAAGGAAGAGATTTCTATTTGTAAAGATGTTGTGACTAAGACGAATTGATTTGATGATGTGAATGGTCAGAAGAAGAAGAAGAAAACAGGTAAATGAAAAGGATTAGAGACAAAGGCCAGCTAACAGATTTTATGATTTGTATTAGTGGCAAATTAAGCTTGAAGTTATACATTAAACCAAAAATAAAGCTTGTCTATGACAGGATTTAGATATCTTGTGTTGTGTACTTTATTTAAAACCAACTAGTTTATATCCTTTGTTTTGAGTTTATGTCATTCATCAAATATAAAGTCATAAAAATTGTGTTTCTGTTCGTTGTTTGTTATGGCTTAATCATTTATAAAACTTATAAAAATTGTCGTTTGTTTCAAGTTTTAGTTTCTGCAGTTGTTATTGTTGTTGGTGTTCTTAAGAAAAGAAAAAAAAAAAAAATCAGCATAACTTTAATTAATACCTCCCACATTTGTTCCTAGAGCAGCTGAACATAGTCCATAGGCAAACAATAGCTGCTGAACCTGAGAAAGATCCGACTATGTAGAAAAAAAATAAAGAGAGCAAATTAACTCTTGAAAAAGTGGAGTGGATAAAAGAAGCAAGAATCACATGCATAATTTTCCTTGCCAAATTTTACATACAATTAAGATTTGTGTTCTCTGCTGTGTTACTTACAATTTTACATACAATTTGAATTGTTCCCGTGCCTAACTCATGAATAATTTGCCTTAACAAGTAATTAAGATAACACCACAACTGAGAAGTCTTGAAACAACAACTGAATCCTTCTGCAGGGAATGCAGCAAAGTTGTTCCACCTATAGATGAAAGGTCCTATGAAAGAGTTGTTGTATTTGTAGCTAAGTATTTAAAATAAACATAAGATAGACATATTCACCCGTTGTAGTATGTGGTAAAATGTCAGTATCGTCCTTGATTATCACAAAAGTACATCAAAAAACGGATACTGGGTGTTTCCTACAAAGTTCAAATCCAACATGATCAATACATATCTTGAAGATTACATTTAAAAGTTTACTGAAAAGCTGACTCTTTAATCTTCAAGCAGATATGAAACAAATAGCTAGTTGCATTGACGATCTCTGAGTCTGAAAAATTACCTTCTTCAAACCTCCGCCTAGAAGTTAAGTATGCTTTCTGACTAAATTTTAATTCAGTTTTTTATAATTTTCAATTCCAACAAAAAAATCTAAAAGAACAACAAAAACAAAAACAGATGTGTCATTTGTTGAATAGCGTAAGTCCAAGTATAAAGTATCAAATATCGACTTTGCTTTTTGTCGAAGACTAGAATAGTACTTTTCTTTGTTCGGACTTTGTAGAGAATACGTGACCCCAAACATATATTATACAGTGGGGGAAGGTTAGAGCTATCATGAAACTAAACCTCGAGGAACCCTAGAAAGGAAAACACCAAAATCAGGCTACTTGCAACATCGACTCCAATACTGAAACGAATGGACGTGCATTACCAACTAAATCGGAGGTAAATAGGTGTTAAGGGGTAACTTTAACCGAAACTAAAGTTTTGGAATCGAATTTTAGTTTTCATCTTCAACCATAATATTAAACTAGAACTTGACCCGCACCCCGGTGCGGGTGTTTGATTTAACTTGTGTTTAACGTAAATTCATAAACCGTTGATTTTTAACAATTTTTTTTATGTTTTGTAATTTACATAAAAAGAAAAATATATTATTTTATAATATAAATATTTAATAATAATTTTTATTTGTACATAGTAGTATATTAGAAATTTTATAACTTGATGCAGTTTGATGTAATCGTACTATTCATATACTAACATGTTGTTTTTTGTTAATTTATTTTAAAATAAAACAACATACTAAATTTTTTTTTTTTGAATTAGTTTTCTATGAATTATTATTAATTTTATGATATTTTTTTTAAAATTGAACTCACACAATTTTACATTTGACTAAATTAAATAAGGTAATACTATATTTAAAAATTATTTTATATAATGTATACTATATATTTCGGTTTGTGTTTTTATTTTCATCACAGAGAAAGAAAAATCATTGAAATTAATTAACTTAAACTGGTTTTAAATGCAATGACATAATCTGTAAATAAAAAGAAATACAAAAGGAAAGTATTTAATTTATTGTAAATACAGTGGCTAAATATACAAATAAAAGAAAATACTTAATCTACTATCCATGTTTCCAAATAATGTTTCATTTATTTTGTTATCTTTATTTCCAAACAGTACCAAAAAGTACTTCAGTTTAAATAATATAGATTCTACACCAAACATATTATTATATATTATTAATATATTATTTTTAATAATTAAATACATTAGTTACTTACAATTTACTAATTATATTTTATTTCATTTAGATTATATGTTTATTTAATAAAATTTAGTAATTTTTTGTTTTCAATGTTTGTTTTTAAAGTTAATTTATATATTCGTTTATTTATTTAATGTAAAATAGTAGTTGAAATTAATTTTTTTTTATATTTAAAAATAGAAAGTGAAAAATATTTTTTTTATAATTTGATAATACTCATTTCGGCATATTATTAATTAAACATGCGAATAAAATATTTTTAAATATTTAGTAATTTAAAAACAAAAATGGAAATATATAATAGTATGATATATTTATTTCTAACAATAAGTGAGTACTATCTTTAATACTAATCTATGAAAAGTAATAGATATATTATTTTAATATTTGATGTTACACAAAATTTAGTGCATTGTTCACAAAACATCAAATTTGGTGAAGTATTGTTATTTTCTTATTTTATTGTATTATAGATAAAATTACACCAAATTTTGATGTTTCATTGAATTAGCCTAAGTGATCATTTTAAATATTAGTTCTAATTTTTTTCTTGTAATGTTTATTAAATGCACTGGATTATTTCTTTCGTTTGTATTTTAAAATTTTAATTATAAATGAATATAAAAATTGTAAAATGATTAAAATATACGAGTAAGATAGACATTTGATAAAATTGGAACAATACATATAAAAGAAATAGTATGACTCCTGCCCAGTAATACCAATCACAAAGAAATATCCCATATTTTCATTTCATTTTTTTTTGATAAACTATATTGACTGATCCGGTTGATCCTGAGAGGAACGCATTTAGTGCTACAGACTATTTTGTTTCTTTTCGAAAAGAAAGAATGCGTATTACCACGTTTTATTTTATTTTTTTGATATAAAAGTTGTAGTGTTTATTTGATTATTATTCTGACACATGCATGATATTGTTCTAGATTTTACCAGAGTTATGACGAATCTCACAGACGTCATGTTTTCAAAAGCCTATATGGGATGATTCTATGTTGAGATATTGCAAATTTTGTGGCAAAGAGGTTTATTTTTGGTCAAGCACTTATTATTTTTGTCGTCTATGTGAATCCTATTTTCACGAAGGTTGTCTGACAATAAGAAATCCAAAGATTCATGAGCATTCACTCACTTACATTCGAAGAAAAATCTCAGCCCGTTGTGATGCTTGTGGATTCGTCGTCACTCCGGATGTGTTTGATATGTTCGCATGTTTGAACTGCGATTTCTTTGTGCACAGAAGTTGTATCTTATTACCAAAAGTTATAAAACTCACACATCATCACTCACATTATCTTTCTCACGTTTTTCATATACTTGGTGAGGAAACCAAGTGTGGAGTTTGCAAGGAACGATTTAGTTCTGGCTATGGAGGATATTTCTGTATTGACAAGACATGCAATTATGTTGTCCATTCAACATGTGCGACAAACAGCAACGTGTGGGATGGCATAGATCATGTCGACACAGAACTTGAAGAATGGACTACTAGTTCTGAATATGTTTCACTAAAAGAGATGGGTGACAAGTGGAAAGTATTTATACATGGCCATGGCTTATCGAGATTCTCTTTCTCCGATGAAGAATGGTGTGGGCAGCTATGTGAAGCATGTATCCTTCCTATAGATATGGGTAATTTATTGGGTTGCAAGGAATGCAGTTTTGCCCTCCACGAAGAATGTGGGTTCCTTCCTATAGATGCACTTATGTACCATCCGTTACATGGCGGGATAACCCTGAAACATCCGCTAACCCTCAAGTTTCCAAGGGACATCGACGAAGGTTTTTTCACCTGTTCTGTTTGCGAGCAATATTCTTGTGGTTTTATGTATCATTGTCTGTTACCCAAATGTGGGTTCAAAATGGATGCAAAGTGTGGTTCCTTTACAAAATCATTCAAGCATAAAACCCACAGATGCCCTCTCTATCTTAGACAAGATGAACGTGGTGGTGGTAACAGAATAAAGTCTTACTTGTGTAGTGGTTGCCATGAACATTCAACTACTGTGGCAACTTGTACCACATGCGAAGACTCCTCCTTGGATTTCAAATGCTTGAACTTACCTCCTGTGCTCAGATATAAGGATGATATCCATCCACTGTACCTATACTCTGATAGAGAACACTACAATAAACAACCGCTTGAAAAGAGACAATGGGCGCCACCACCATCCTCTTGGTGTGAAGTTTGTGAAGAAGAAATACATGAGAATTTATTTTTCTACATATGTTTTGATTGCCGCATCACTCTACATGTTAAGTGCATCTTGGGAAACTATCCTTATATGAAACCTGGCCGTAATATCAAAGTGAAGGGTCTCGAGATTCAGATTGCTTCAAACAGTGGTGCCTCTAGGCCAATGTGCCATACATGTCACAGTCTCTGCGGAGACAAGTTGGTATTCAAGGGCAAGGATTTATGTTTCTGTTCAGTCGAGTGTATTTCTTCCGAGTAAATAATTGTGTTCTAGTAAAAATGCAATGCATGCATGCGGTTGTAATGTGAAAGGAAATAAATAATGAATCTCTTAACAATTTCAGAACTATTAAATTGTTTACAACTGCTCAAAAGATAGATGTTTGATTGTTATTTTTTTTAATATTTTTTTTACAAATTCTATAATATGTATATTCTAAACTTTATGAATTCTCTATCTTCTCTTTATAAGAACAATGTTGAAGCGATCCTACATCCATTACAAGTGGCCCCCTTCTCATGGCCACAGTAAAGTTTTTATAAGAATATACACAAAAAGGGACACTAAATAAGAAAATATGAAAGACCACACACTCACACACGTTGGGCTACTATACTGGTCTTTGCTACTAATCGCAAACACACAAGTACATGTAGTCAGATATACGTGTGGTAGCCAGTATCTGTGAAAGATTGACATAAGCTTTCAGTATCTGTGTTTTGTACCCTTCAAAACACTTCAACTTTGTCGATATCCTTCCAGAGAGTGGGGATCATGTTAAGGCTACCCCATGAATAGAAGAAGATGCATCTGAAGGCTGCATTTGTGAACGTGAATCGTGCCCATTTTCAAGCCCAAGAACTGAAAGAGCTGAACTGGTAAAACATGCATCAAGATTTAGTATCTGACATTACTTGAAAGACTCTGCATAACTAAAGTGTCTGTTTGATTTTCGAGGACGTACTTTGGTAGAGAAGCTCTGATAGTTGGCTGATTCGCATAAGCAGTAAGAGAAGGTCTTAGATCAGGAAACTTCTTCATGATACTTTCAAGTTGAGGCATTGGTAACTGCAGAACAATACCAAAAAAAAGAGTCGTTCAGAATTTTCTGTAAATATATTAAAATTCATATATTGTTTTCTTGTACCTCCAACAAGACAGGGAAAGAATGTGGCTGTGTCTGAGACACACATTTCAAGAAGCCAGGCCACAGTTTTGGTAGTCTCCATATCTGCAGCCAAAAGAGATAGCATCATAAGCACACCAGACGGAAAAATAATCTCAAAGGTGATCCTTAAAGTTACTCACCTGCCTACTCACCAACTTGGAAAGGATTTCCATGACAAATTCAACCTGGACAAAAACACATCAGATTATTTTCTTAATTATGATCAAAAGGATCATAATTAAGAGAGAAACAGATTTTGTTGTATATTCCTCATGATTCTTGTCTGTAGAGAATTTCCCCCGTACCAAATAGATTAGCATGTAGTTACTTTGGTTACTATCAAGAGGACAAATTAACATGTAGCTATAACCTGATTTTACGAACTTATATTTCTTTAATGCCTTTTCCTAGAGTGTACTTCTACTAGTATTACAAATGGGGATAAGTCTCATCTGTGAGACCAATCCAAGCAAGACAGCTTTGAAGGTTCTGTAGGGGAAAGTACGCAGTTCTCTTTGAACTTCTATATATGTTACTTTTATCCAATTTTAATAAGAGCTTTTGGGGTTTTACGTCACTTTGTTCTTAACTCTACACAGTAAGACACTAACCAGTGTTGGAAAAGCATCGATTGCCTGAATTACTGTTCTCATGAAGAGTAAAGGCAGAGGTGTTCGATCAACCTGAAACCAAAAAGTATCGCAGACGTGAATATCTAAACCAGTAGTTCTTTTCTATGATATGTTCGCTTTTGACATACCATCTGACCGAGAGCCCTTGCTAAGACTTGCTGCGTGAAAACAGTGCGTTGTTCAAAGCAAGCTGAACATGCATCTGTTATCTGCAAATAACACACAGCCAAATGAGACTCTGTTAGCAAGAGAGAGAGAAGAGAAAACAGCAAAAATTGTAAAATTTCATAAAAGGTCAACTGGCAAACAGATTAACCAGGTCTTCTTTTTTTTTTTTTTTGTTCACAGATTAACCAGGTCTACATCAAGATTCAAGGCTGAAAATCTAACTAGTCAAATGCTAGTTGTCACTAGTTTTCTAGCCTCCTATAGCATCATATGAAATGAGAATACATCATCGACCTTGGCATAAACAGCTTGCATGAAAATAGCAGGAAATAAAAAAAGGGCACTTGCTATAATCATCGAGGGGCTGCTTCACACTACCATCATTCTTTGGAATGTTAAGAATTAAGATCAAGCTAATTAAGCAAAGAAGAAGGCTGATTGAACTCTCCTATAATTATCTGATAAATGTACAGACCTAAAACTAATGGTTATTCGAGAATCCCCACCTCTTTTCAACAAATTTCTGGATGACCTCACCTCTTTTGAATCTACTAAATAGATAGGGATGGTAACGAAAGCATTTGAAGTGCAAGCAACAAGGCCCTTCAAAAGCACTTTTACAAAAGATGGAAAATCAGGAAATACCTTTTTCAGTGGTGGCCCATCCTTCTCAGGAACAACATCGTGGATAGCAATCAGGACCTCGGCAGGTGTTAGGGCAGGGCCGGTGTGAGCAGAACCCTATCACAGATATAACAAAAAGGATCCGACAAGTTGTTACAAAAAGTATATATTCCGTCAGAGAGAGCAACACTTCTCAGACACCGTAAGAATTTTAAATAAGAAACTAAAAGCAACAACGCATTATGCAATTATTGTCCCAACATATATTGATATAGAAGATAACAATTTCGAGGATGAACCACGAGAATATGCAGATACCTGTAATATATGAGCTAGTGCAAGTTGGAACTTATCAGGTGGAAGATTAAGAAGGGGCGGGAAGATGGGCAAAACCTGTTACGTTGAAAAGAATGTATGTCATAAAAGGGAAGGAATTGCTACCATTGATGAGCAATTTAAAGGACCAGACAATTTCCAGATTCCGAGGTTACTAGTTCTTATTTATTTCCACGTTTTCGGATAGGTAAAATTCAAATTGCAAGCTTACATCTCCCTCACTGAAAAAGTAGAGGAAAATGGAAAAGAGCAGAATGTATAAAATTACCTCGTCTTTAGTGAGTGAAGAAAGCAATGGAATAAGAATTGAAACATCCTGCAGAACACAACTTTTTGTAAGGCTTTGCAATCTTAATTTTCATAAATATATACGCACAAGGAAAATATACGAGAGAGCTCTTCATAACAAATCAAACCTTTAGCTTCGTTTCATATAGATGCTTTACGGTGCCAATCAAATCCGACGAAGGTGCAACTTCTTGTGTCAATATTTGCAACACCTGACATAAAAACAAAAAAAAAACAAACAGGGAGTATAATTCAAAATAAGAAAATATTTTGAGGCCAACGTGGAATTCTTACAGGAAAACACCGAAGCCACTTACCAAAGTCAATAAATTTTCACTTCCCTTAGGAGGATCAGATATTATATGGAGCAGTTCCTTATAAGATGAACCTAATTCTCGTATCAAGATAGGTATATGTCGATGAAAAGCCTGAACCATTTCAGAGAGTTACCAATATAAGTCAGTTTGGTGTTTGTGAATATGTTTTACTTCCATTACTCCACACGTGATGCACATAAGTGACGTGAGCATTTATAAGGGAGGGAGGCTAACTCACCTGATTTACTGTTTTGGGAGCTTTCCCGTAAACTTCAAAGACAAGTCGTAGGAGACTAGGTTTCTGGGAAAAATTACAGTTTTTTTCTCAGAGCAATGGAAATACTTAAATATAGAGAATATTTTGGGCATTAGGAGCAAACCTTTTTACATAGAGCAAAGAACAGAGATGTTAGTCTCTGAGCTTCGGAAAATGATAAAACAGAAACATCTCGAGAAGTTTGTCGATCCTGATGAGAGTGAGTATCGGAGGTTCTAGCCGATGGAGAGTCGCTTGTCGAAGTTGTCTGACTTTTAGCCTGAAAATAAATGTCAGCAAATCAACCCCCAAAAAGCCAAGGTTAATAAACTAGAGCATGTCCATTTCAACGACTAGGCAATCCTCACAACGGAAAATTTAGACGATTACAAGAACAGGCACAAAGAGTAAATGGCATCATTTCAGTTCTTAAAGGGTAATAAGCTTTGTATATATATTTCAAAGAGAACTAAGCCAAACGCCCTCAAGAGAACTATTAATGACTTTTGGAGCTTTACTACTCACTCAACTACCAAGAGATTAGACTATATGCTATTACCTCTGTTTTTATTTCTTCTGCAGTAAAACCAATCTGTGAGTGATCTGGCTCAGAGTTCACAGCTGTCAGCAACATATCTGTTGCAAATTTCTCAACATGCTCTGATATGTATGTAAGGTGATATAGTCTGTTCGTGACCTGTGCATGCATTTGAGAAAATATAACTACGAATAACTGTACCAGTAGAAAATAAGATTTATATTGTTATCTGGACTAATTTTCTTACAAGTCTGATGGCTTTTACTCGGATGTCTTCTTCGGAATGAACAGAACACTGCCATAAAAAGGATTAAAACATGTGTGAGGGACATGAAAAAATCCATAGGATATGACCATAAATTTAACCAGAGGACTTCTAAGTGGTAAACTAAGATAAATAAAGCTGGAAAATCCTCTGATCAAATTCTAGTAACAGATATCGTATGCTGCAACTGTTTCATGGAACAAGTCAGCAGGAGGCTTCAATTGGAAAATTTACAGGCAATATGTAGAGATTCAAGTTCTGAAGAAGGAAAACAAATTATCTGAATTCCCATATTCTCCATCACTGAGCTATAAAATAACACCAATGTGACGAGCTTGTAAGAAACAAAAATAATAAAGTCAAGCTACCGATTCTTACATTCAATGCTATAGCTAAGCATGCTTTTCGCGCATTTGGACGCACTAGAATTAAGCTCCAAACAGCACCAAGCCCTTGGGTAACACGCTCACTATCACAGATTTCTCTTCCAATTGGATCATCACGAGTGGAGCAGAGTTCATCCAGTAGCTTTATGGCAGCATCAGGTAGATGTGGAGCTTCTCCAAAAAGTCTGCTGAAAGACTTATCGGAAGCAGGAAGAGCATCCAGAAAAGATCTTGCCTACAGAAAATACCTAAATAAGCGAGATTCAGGAACAAGAAATGGAAAAAGTTGAATAAATGCTCACCACTGCTATGAGAAAATTTTCATAAACAGTAGCATAGGAAGAGGATTCATCTGTGTCCAGATTCGCCATTGCATGCAGATGGTACAGAACATGTAAAACAAGTTCATGCCCCTAGAAACAAAGAAGAAAACAGGTTAGGGGTCCGTGTAAATATATTGTAGACTCTCGGTTATTGGGTGTTGGAGAGTAAATATTTTATGCAGACACAAAAAAACTAGTACTGTAACAGTCTTGGTCACTCTTAAGATGCTATAATATTTATGACAGCCAATACATTTTTACATGAAAAAAGAGATTCAAAATCCAAACTAAAACAATAGAGTGACGACTGAGTTTAATGAACACTGCAGCCAACTACGTACCTTGAATTCTCGATGATCCACACTAATATGCTCTCTTAGTATGGTTGCAACATCATTGCCAGCATCGATCTGGAAATTGTATCATAAATAATATTTATGATTTAATAAACAAAAAATTAAAGAAGAATTTTAAAAAGAATTCCATAGGGATAAATCCCAAAAATGGTAATGGTAGCTAGAGGTGAAGGCAAAACTAAACAAGTATCAAAGAGGCACTCACTTTGGCAATCAATCGGGCAATCAATGACATGCGAATCTTGTTACAATCAAACCCGCAGACATGTCTATTTGATTCAATTATCCTTTCTAAAGCCAATTTTCCAACAGTTTTGCTTTGCTCTGTGGTAAGATCAATATATGATGGAACAGATGCCAACTCTCGGTAGCTTTCCTCTTCTGCAGTAATCTCTGACGCAACAGGGGGTTGTAGATCAAAATCTGGGCCTGATTCTGAAGGCGAATGCTGATCAACATCTGGGATAGACGCCAGATCATCCCTGCACTTTGTATCAGAATCTGAAAACGTTGTTTCTCTGATGCCTTCATCATTCTTGCAAGGAGATATTGGAACATCTAAAGATGATTTTCCTTTTGAGGGATGAACACACTCGCTGGGAGCAGTCAACAAATCCTCTCTGCAATCAAGCTGATCAGATATTCTGATAACTGAATTTCCCACCACCTTGTTTGGACTATGCTCTATAGTTGTTGGATAGACTGAACTACTATCCCCTGCTGTGACAGTAGGAACCGAAAGTGGATTGCTCGGTAAGCTCGAGAGGTCCGACTGAACTGGGACTGCTTCTTTACCTTCACCTACAGGCAGTGAGGTTGGTCCCCCAGATGAATTTAACCGTCTTGGATCCAAGCGACGGGGATCCTGCATAACTACGTGTAAGTTCTAGGAGAAAAAAAAAAGCAATCAAATTAGAATCAAGCAGCAAATGGAAGCTTGTACCCTTCTTGAGTCGCGTCTAGGGTCGGCAACTGTGCTATTCAAGCTAGGCACATCGGATGATAACCCCGACGGATGGGTCGGATCAAAAGGAAGTTGTAGCTGAGTGGGAGAACGCATGGAATTTATAGAAGAAGAAACTATAATATCGGCCGGAGTATCCAGTGAAGTTTTCAACGTAGGAGGGCTACTAGGCAAGTGTTTCATGCTTGTTATTACAATATCGGCAAGAATATCTGGATGAAGCTTAGAAATGAGAATATCAAGCGATGCAGCTCCTTTGTCTCCTTCAGCAAGCATAGCACCAATCATTGAAACCATTTGTTCCACTGGAGTCGGCTCACTGTCCGAAGGATGGTTTGCAGGGGATATGCCATTGGTAGAGACAGGTCCATGTGAAGAATCACTTATTTGAACTTGCGGAGTCAAATGCATGTTAGTATTATGGCGTAAGCGCTTCGGAGCAACCCCTCCATTCATTGTATCATCTTCACCCTGGGACATTATTCGTTTCTTTGACAAATCCCAAGAATTTGGATGTTTAATCGGCTGGTTATTCTGAAAGTAGGTTCATCATCAGATGTTACTGCTCACAGTGATCAAAGCTGATGTAGAGGCATATAAGCTTAGGAAAGAAACAAAAAAAAAGTATTACCTTGCCTGACCAATTTTCACGTGCAAAGCGCTCATTCTTTCTGACCAATTTATCAACTTGACGGATAACTTGATCAGCAACATCTGAAGCATTCATTACTCGAAATGCTCTAAGAAGCTTGTCTCTTGACTATAAACGCAAAGAAAAAAAGAACAAAAACTATCTCAGTAACAACACAAATATAAGCAAAATAAAGAGATTCCATACTTTATATGATTTGATCAAGTAACACTTCTTTAAACTCTGTTCGACCTAGTCCTAGGCTTCACTGCATGCAATGACTCTGAATAACATGTATTTTTCTAGTAGTCAGTGAAAATCTTTTCTTAAGGAAAAAAAATGCGACACATCCGGCGGAAAAAGGCAAGCCCAATCCTAGTGTGCACAAACGAAATAACAACATAAAAGGTAGAAAGCCTGAAACAGTTAAGGAGTGTTTCTGACATGAGGCAGATTGACTCTTATGAATTATGACCGAATATTGCCAAAAAGAGGTCTTTGTTTCCAGCCTTTATATGCAAGACGGATCGCTATGGATATAAACACTGTTGGAGCTACAGAAACCTCTAATGAACAAATCAAGAAAAAGTAAGAATCAATCGGATTTCAGTAGAGACTAAAATGACACCTAAATAACAAAAACAACTAACCCACAACAATAGTTTCATTAGTATAAAGATACTTAATAGTGATGCTTAACAATGATGTCAAATGATATTCAGAAAGAACTAATAAAAAACAGAGAAGAATTGAGGAGAAAATGATGAATTAAATCTATATATACTTCAGAGAGAAATAAAACAATGAAAATTTGAACGCTCTACCTCTATCATAGGTGAGGAAGTACATCTAAGAAATCCCAGTAAGGCAGTTCTAATGGAATACTGAACGCTTGCTGCATGGCACCCCTTTGCTGTCTCAAGATTTGGGTGAAAATCCAGCAGAACAGAAAGGACAGTGTTGTAGTGGACAGGCCTCTTCCTTGCTACCACTGCAAGACTGTGAAAGACCAGCTACTGTCAGATACGAGACCAGTGCTTACGAAGAAATATTAAAAATTGCAAATGGTTCAGGTTTGCTTCTAAAAGCATGTCCTAATGGATCACTGCACATCTCAGCAAACAAAAGAATGATACTTGCGTCAAAGACACTACCCACATGCAATTGTTATCTAACGTACGATACTCGAGATTAATATAACTTAATTGAGCAACCATTCCTGTGAGAAACTTTCCTCGTGATTCTGCAGCATACAACACCAATAATAAGCTCCTTAACAGTAAAACTTAGCTCAAACGAACTCTTTACATATCCCATTATCAAGTTTGAGCAGTCGGAGATTGTGGCCTGGAAACATATCAACATAAACAAATCTCTGCAAAGCCAGCATATCCTAAAGATTTCCGCCAATTACAATAAGATCATCTATTTCACATTTTCTTACTTCAAGACATCATCAACAAAAGGTCAATTAAAACCGAATGAAAAAACAATCTCTGGATAATGTCTTTCATCTCAGAGTTTAACATTGATCTTTTTCACATAGATAACTGGTCCCAGACATTAAAAGGTAGCAAACAAAAACAATCATCTGCTAGGCAATTACTAGTTTTTGTAAAGTTCGTCAAAAAATGACAAATCTAGTTGCTAAGCATAATAGATAATTCCCTAGTTAAGCTGACGGTGCCCCCAAACAGAAAGGAACCTTAGTTCAAAGTGACTGAGATATGCCACCTACAGCTACAGGACATAACAGCCACGAGATAACTTTTATCGCCATCATCAGAACAAGACATGACATAAGATCAAGTAGGAAAACATATTCAATTCATCATCATCAGTATCCACCAAAATATGTGGAGAAGACAAATTAATCATCGCAGAAAGTAAAAAATTCAGTATAAAGAAATCTCTGATTGCCAAATTTTACTGTAAACCGTAATATTGTACTGATACATTGTCAATATCCCAACATAACCGTCATAAGTATATTATATACAACCATTCACATAATAACCAAACAGAACTTGCCTCTACCACGTTTCAGCGTTACTTGGAAACAGCATTTCTAACTACTAGCTGACCATTCAATTCGTTGTTTGATGTCCTTATGACTTGAATATCGGAGCTCCACAGTACCCAGGTAACTGTCAATATCCGATAACTGATGCAGCTTCAACGAGCCATGTTTCCCCAGAGTATGAATCAGTAAGCCGCAACTATATCATATGGGTTGAACGGGTGATATGACCTGTCTCCATGCTTAATCTCTCTCAGCCAAAAGTTTAGTAGACGCATAAAAATGAAAAACAAAAGTTTATTCCCCCCCTGATGTTATTCGTCTTACAAAGTTTATTTGATTATGACACAAGTGGAAGATCATCTGCTTATTGTTGTATCTCACAAACATGAGGCACACATCAAACTTGTTCAAAAGAAAACTAGTAATATCACCCCATCGTACCCTTAACAACACATATCAGTGCAGCAAGACACATGCAGGTTACCAAACAAAATAATGGGCAATCATTTTGATCTAGCTATCAGGTGACCAAGCGAAACTAACATCATGAAGAATATAAAACAAAGCGAATACACAAGAATAGTGGGATGGAGACATAAACATACCAACTAACAACAGCTATCGCCAGTGCACCCGGTAAACGTCTAGCCGACTGTATGAGATCTAGTAAGATACCAAACGTCTTATTTGCTTCAGACGTAAGCGTTACTGAATTTAGAATGGGGTGACCGCCAGAAAGCCAGGAAATATTAAACATCTGCCTACTCCCTGTAGTACAATAGGAAAAGTTGACATGCCATAAACAAAATGAGTAAATCACGTATCTTGCTATTCCAGATTCAAACTGCATGATTAGACCGTCATACCGTCGTTGGAAAAAATCTCAGGATCAGATGCATCAGGAGTAAAAAGCAAAATAAATGTCTCCATAAACTTTATCGCCAGAACTTTCACGCCTACACTACCAGGCTATCATGAAAGAAACAGCAGACCTAATTTAGAAAACCTTAACATTGACAAAGAAGCAGAACAAATACTCAACCAACGAGAGTAGACAGAAGAAAAAAAGAGAGGCTATACACAGCAAGAATACCTCCAATGCAGTAGAGAAGACAACATCTTTGAACTTAACCATCCATGTCCATAGCTCCCCAACCCAACGATCAACTTTACCACGATGATGAAACTGTATCATCAATAATAAGTTAATAACACATATCAGTGAGAGAGAGAGAGAGAGAGAGAGAAAGGGAATCACATCCAATCGCTGTGGTGAATATATAAAGTAATAAACGCCAACTCAGCACAAAAGTAAGAGAAAGGGATAAGAAATCAAACAAAAAAAACTTCAACAAAAAAATCACCATACTTGCACAGCTTTATTGTCTTCACTATTTCATATTACCCTAAAGCCTTAGAGCATGATTAACCCATGATTTATTTGACATTTTTTTTTACACTTTTCGGCTAAGAGCCGAAGCTAAAAACCCCAGTTAACAAACGGTTAATCATGGTCTTACGACGCTAACCTTAAATAGCAAAATATGCAGTACCAACATAAACCAACCCAAACTTTCAAAAAAAGAAAGCAAGAGAGAGGACTGATTCCATGGTTTTTTAATTCAATCTCAAAGCCAACTAAAATATTTATATTTAAATGACAACATATCCAACTAGAGAAACAGTTACAAACCTGCACTGCCATCTCCTCCAAGATGCTGCAATAGAAAGCTGTGCCAACAGAAATAGCTTTCTTTGCCACAATTGGATCCTCATCCCTTGCTAATACCACTAACACAGTCACTAGAGCATAAGAATGATCCACCATCCTCAAACCAACCTCCTCAATGATCCTGTCACCCAAAATCAATTAAATCAACCACTCTTTTATTAATTAAAGAACCCTAAACACGTGTCACAATCAAATTCAAAACAAATCTCATCGTACAAATCATGTAGAAGGCCGTTATGGAATTGGTGAGAGAGAACTCACTCGAGAAGCGATTTGCGAACGAGGATTTCAGGGGACGAGTGGAGCTCTGCGAGATAAGGGAAGATCTCAGCGGAGAGAGACGGCTCTTCCAGCGATAGCAGTATCTCTTTAACCTGTCTTAGAGACGAGAGCTTCACCGCCAAATCGCCGTGGTTGTTTGCAGCGGCGAGGAGAGAGAGCGCCTGGGTCCTGGCTGTTGCGGCAGCGGCCGCCATCGCTGAATTCGAGATTCGGTTGGCGGAATTGTCTTTTAGGGTTTTTGAAGGTTGAAGAAGGAGAATCTCGGCGACACGAGAGTAGGGGTCGGGAGCAGTTAGGCGTTGAGACGCGCTCACACACGAAGAAGAAAAACAAAGAGGTATGGCTTCTAGATGAGCGAAACACCCTGCCGTTTTAAGTCTCTGAAGTTGGGATGAGCGCCGTTTTGTGTTATGTAACCGAGCTTCTTTTGGTTCTAGCATTAGCTTACGTTCCCTTGATTCACAGCTGAATCACACTGCTTTCCTTCACTGATTATCATTTTGAACGCAAAATCACACTTCTTTATCGATTAGTTGGTAGTATCATGACATTTTGTTGTACGAAACCAAGCTAGTATTACAGTTTAGTACAGTTTTAAGTTTTTTTTGGACACAGCTGAATCACACAATTCACGTCTCTTTATCGATTATTTGGTCTCATGACAGGTTTAACTAAGAGAGTAAAGCAAACGTAAGTGCTTACAAACAAACTAACATAAAACGTAATCATATTGTCAAACTTAAGCAATGCCTAAATAAGATCGGCTGAATGTTTTTTTTTTTAAACAAAAGAGACCATCTAATTGGCTTTTTTGAGTCAGTGGTTACTTGTAGGTTAGTTTGACATTCCAGTCAGTTATAGTGACAAATTATGCATCACATTCTTTATAGTTGTGTCCAAGAAAAAAAAACTGGATTAATATTTCCTCGGTTTCTATCCCGTTTGTGTAATTTTTCATCATGCAAACACACACATCATATATTCATGAAACTAGAACTGAAATGAAAAACAAAGTATAAATCCAAAGGAAAATTTGAAAAAACAATTGCAATAGTTTGAGGCAAAGCGATATCTCCAATATATTTTATTTTCGAAAACAAAAGACAAAATGTGAAATAGAAGAAAAAAGTGACCCAATGCATTCTTTTAAAACAAATAAATTCTGTTTTTTTTTTTTTTTCAAATAAATTCTGTTTCTTTCACTGTATATAGAAATAATAATAGTCTTCTTTATTTTAGATTCAAAGTAATGGTAAACTTGGATTTAAATATTATATAATATTTTATAGACTCAAATATAGAATTAAAAGAAAGATATTTTTACTGAAAATACATACAGTATTGTTTAGTCATTTTTAATCAAACTTGAAAAAAGTTCAACATTTAAAAAAAAAAAAACTGAAGAGATTGGTTCCGTTTTCAGTTTTCAATTGAACCAAACCGCCAAACTCAACACGGTTTGGTTTTGTGTTCGGTTACATTTTCCCTCTTGGTCCCCCCCCATGCTCCTCCTCCGACAAGAAGCTAAAGAGAAGAATCAGAATCAAACCCAAAAAAAAAAACATTTACGCCCAAAATCAGCGAGAATGGAAGGATGGGATCCGAGCACGAAATCAACCCTAACGCGAATCCCGCTTCTGACAACAAAGGCGGGGCCAAGAGACGGCGATGCATGGAAACAGAGGCTTAAAGAAGAGTACAAATCTCTGATCGCATACACACAGATGAACAAGTCCAATGACAACGACTGGTTCCGTATCTCCGCGTCCAATCCCGAAGGTACGCGTTGGAGTGGCAAGTGTTGGTATGTTCACAACCTCCTCAAGTACGAGTTCGATCTCCAATTCGATATCCCTGTTACCTACCCTGCTACTGCTCCTGAGCTTGAGTTGCCTGAGATTGACGGCAAAACACAAAAGGTTTGTGCTTTGTTTTTTGGTTGGGATTGAATGTGGTTTCTGGTCAATTGTGTAAACTGAAAAGTATCTCTCTTTATTGGTTTCTGTTAGATGTATCGAGGTGGGAAGATTTGCTTGACGGTGCATTTCAAGCCGCTTTGGGCTAAAAACTGGTAACTTTATTATGCTTATTAGGCATTGTTAGAGAAGCATGCAATGTTGTAGACAAGTTTAGTCTGTTTTAACATTGATTTTGTACAAGGATGGATTATGAAAGTGTTCGAAGTCCTAAGATGTTAATTAGATTGGTTTTGGTCTCTATGTTGATATCATTAGGCCGGATTGCTAAGTTGTTTGTGAAGGTCGAAATGAGAGTTAGTGAACATTGTTAGAGAAGCATGCAATGTCTCTGTTTCCGTTTGATTTTGTACAATGATTATGAAAGAATTCACCTTCCTAAGATTTCAATTGGATTGGTCTAGTGTCTATGTTGATATAATTAGGCTAGCAAATTCTAACATTTAGCGTTGTCCAGGTCGATATAATCAGGCTAGCAAATTCAGCATCATTTTTGTGTGTTTCTAGGTTTTATCTGTTGAAAACGAAGCTAACCTGAACTTGGGTTTAGGCGATCCACTTCTGTCACGAATATGATGAGCATATTACTCTTTTTTCTTGGCATTAATGAATGACTTTTTTGTGTATGCAGCCCTAGGTTTGGTATAGCACATGCACTTTGTTTGGGACTAGCTCCATGGCTTGCTGCCGAGATTCCAATTCTTGTGGACTCGGGTATGATCAAGCACAAAGATGACACAGCCTCAGCTTCCGAATCTTAGTCTATTTAACCCTATCTATCAAACTCAGAAATGACTGAGGTGGATGCCTCTACCCTATAAAACGTTTACATGATACCCAATAAAGATGTAAGCTATTGCAATGTTTTTTTCTTGAAATACTTGTCCAAAAAAAAAAAGAAAAGAGAGTGTATGATGATGTTCTCTCCTACTTTGGAACTACATGTTCGTTCCAATTAAAGATATACATCAATTTGAGATTTATGATTTAGTTATGAATTAGAATTTTGGGTTATAATTCCAGTTTGAGGGTTTTAGATTAAACTTTGTAAGGTTTGATATTAAATTATAGGTGCTTAAACCATCTCTAATGGCTATTTATTTTTTCTTCTATAATTTAGACAAAAAATAGAATAACTCTATTATCGAGTCATTTTTTATCCAATGGTTTAGTCTATATTAATATAGAATATACAGTAATATCATTTTTCTCTATAATAGAATAACTTTAATATTGATTACTCTAATTTGGTGTAAATAATAAAGAAAATACTTTATAATTTTTTAACTAAAAAGATTACTCTATAATTTTTTAAACAGTTTCCTGTATAAAATTCGATTACTTTATATTTTTTTAACTGAAAAAGATCTACTGTATAATTTTTTAAACAGTTTCCTGTATTTTATTAATTTCCGGGGGTATAAAAACATGGCAAGTGTGTGGGAAAATCATCTTTAATTTATTCATCCCTATCCACCACCACACACGTCGTGAGCTGTGCCTCCCAGGCAAAAGCCTCCTCTCAGTTCCGTAATAGATTTTCCCGGCGAAGAAAAAAAAAACACCTAAACAAACCTCCTCACAGTTATGGCAACAACTCATCCATGTCTTGTCGGACAAAGAATCCCCCTCCCTCAATTTCACCTCCTCTTCAACTCAAAACCTCCAAATCAAGAGCTCTCCACCAATAAACGCTCGAATTTCTCCGTCTCCATCTCTTATCCTAAATCAACTCGAAACCCTAGAAAATCATCTCTTAGATGTCTGCTGCGAAACTGCGCCGCCGTTGATGGCCCTGAGACTAGTTCGAGTGAAGGTAATAAATGGGATTGGGATCGTTGGAGTCGTCACTTCGATGAGATTGAAGAAATCGATGGAGTGGTTTCTCTTCTCAAGGTTCTCTTCTCTGCCTTCAACTTAATTGATATTGGTTGCTTGTGAATAAAGTTTCTGATTTTGGAGTTGTGTAACAGGTACAACTTGAAGAGGCTATTGAAAGAGAAGATTTTGAAGAAGCAGCGAAGTTGAAAGCAGCTATTGGAGAAGCTACTGTGAATGATTCTGTGGCTGAGATCATGTGCCAGTTACAGGTTAAGATTTGTCTTTGTAATGATTTTTTTTTGGTAACATGATGTTTATCTACTTTACTTATATGTTATATGTTCATTGCAGAGTGCAATACGGGAAGAGCGTTACCATGATGCTTCCAAGTTAAGTAGGCAGACAGGAAGTGGACTGGTAATTTTGGAAGTACCGACTTTATGTTTAATATCTTTTTTTTTGTATAAGCTTGTAATATTGCCCTTTATCACATATACACTTTCAAAGCTTACGTTAAGCTTTATAAGGGATGAAATTATACGCTTTCAAATCTTACGTAAGCTTTATAAGGGATGCAAAAAATTGTTTCATGTGTGTAAACTATTAAGGGAGTTAAGGTTAGTTGAAGGAACTTATGTTTCATGACATAAGTGATGGTTTCACCTGCTCAATCTGTTAAGAATTGCTTCATATTATTACCCAAATCCGTAGTCAAGAATCTATGGTGTTATCTGAACTTGGGTTGTTGAGAATTTAAAGCATCTGTCCACGTTTCTGATGTCTATGTAGGTGGGTTGGTGGGTTTGTTATCCTCAAGATTCCGAGGAACCATTTGGCAGAATTGTACGCATAACTCCAGGCGTTGGTAGATTTATTGGCAAGAGTTACAGTCCCAGGTGTGAGCATGTTTTGCTGAGCATTCTAATCCTTTTTTCCAATTGCTACTGGTCAGTGATTCTTATAAATGCTTTGTTCAGACAGCTGGTGACTGCAGCAGCTGGGACGCCTCTCTTTGAGATTTTCGTTGTTAAAGACACCGATGGGGGATTTGTTATGAAGGTAACTTAAGCTCATCACATTTGTATCGATTCTGGTGACAGTAGGTTTTTATACGCGTGCCTTGTAAAAGGTTAATGTTGCATAATTGCCCGCAAGTCTCTTTTCCTTTTCAAGTTCTGTAAATACTGATTAACCCCTTTGTGCTGTTGTTTACATATCTGCATGTGTACAGGTGGTTTATCTGCAACATGCCAAGCAAAAACCAGCCACTCCCGAGAATTCCCTTTTAAGTTCACAGCAGTCATCGGATGCCTCAGTTGAGAGCCCATCCCTTCTAGATGCAGGAGGAAGTGAAGTGAAGGTGGATAAGAAAAAAGATAAACTACTAAATGCTGAGGAACCAACTGAAGAAGGGATCCAAAATGTGATAAAATTTCTAAAAGATAAAATCCCAGGGCTTAAACTGATGAAAGTTATGGATGTTGAACTCCCCGATGAAGAGATCGTAGGCAGTGATGATGCTCTTGAAGAGCTGGTTGGAGAAGTTATTGAGGAAGCTGGTTCTTCTGATGAAGAAGATGATGATGATAGCATTGAAGAAATTGCATCTATGGATAGTGCAGATAATGAAAAGGATTTAAACCCTAAGGTTTTCATCGGAGGGGTTCTACATAGCACAGAGGATTCCTCTATAGAGGATGAGCTTGTTCGTGTTTCGGCAGATATAACTGATAGCCAAAGAGATTCCTTTACCTTGCATGTTCCTGGGAGGAGAAAGAGTGATGTTGATACAAGAAAAGACAGAGTGTCCAAGGAGCAAGTAACAGCTCTAGCAGCTCAAGGACTTTCAGATCTGATGCCACCAGAGGTTGTCAAGGCGTTCTGGGGTTCGGAGAGACCTTCTTTGAAGGTGAGTTCCTTAAATTTACACTGCTCTTAATAAAGCTGAACTCTACAATCAGATTAAGTTTCTTATTAATTTAACTCCTGTTTGTGATGTCTTTTAAATGTGTTTAGCAGTCTTTTGACATAAGTAGCATTCTAAGGGCAAGCATATTAGGGTCTTGTTTCTAGAATCACACTAGAGTTTATAAATACACATACGAAGGTTTCTACGGTTAACATTTTCTTTATTCCGTAGATATAATATAATTATGGTTCGATCATTTTTATAGGTATCAAGAAATGTCCGTGAGATTGTCAAGCTTGCGATAAGTCAGGCACAAAAAGGGAATCGGCTCTCTGAGTATACAACATTTAATAGAATCTTAACTCCTGAAAGCGACCTAGACCCTTTTAATGGTAGTCATATTTTGCATTAGTATTATTCTCTTTCTTTTGATATGGGTTCAGAATGTATTTGTACAACTCAACTTAGAATATGTTCTGTATTTGAAAGTGCAGGCCTATATGTTGGTGCATTCGGACCTTATGGCACTGAGATAGTACAACTTAAGCGTAAGTATGGCCACTGGAATGATGCAGACGAAAGTGACTCATCGGATATTGAGTTCTTTGAATATGTTGAGGCTGTGAAGTTGACAGGGGATCCAAATGTGCCGGCTGGCCAGGTTATTTATCTATTTAGAGTTTTTATTTTTTTGTATTGTGTATGGGATAAAGAATTAAAACAGGGTCACAAATTCTTGGTAGGTGACATTTCGTGCAAGGATTGGGAAGGGGAGTCGCATGAGGGACCGTGGAATGTACCCAGAGGAAATGGGAGTGGTAATGACACTTTACTCAGCGCTTGAGCTTCGGTTTTATGAAAACTACAGAAACTGACCTAAAACAAAAGCTTGCTCAGACATGTAAATCAGTAAAAGATTCAGAACCATGCTTAAGTTAAACATGTAACCAGAACAAGAGTCAAAAACATTCTTTGACTATCCGATAATAGACATTTCATGGTTTAACCATGTTGACATTTGAATTGAAAGCTTATCCAGAGAGATGTTTTACCTGTATGCAGCTAGCGAGTTACACGGGAGAAGGAAGAATCGCAGACTTTGGGTTTAAAAACCCAAGATGGGTCGGAGGACAGCTTCTAAAACTCAATGGAAAGGTAATGCAGAAACACAACAGATATAGAGCTAAACCCATCAGTTCTTTTGTCTTGTGGGGTTTATGGTTAATGTGTATTGGTGAACACAGGGAATGGGGCCATATGTGACGGGTGGGGATCTTGGATTCCTATATGTTGGCCCTGAGAAGAGCTTCATGGTCGTTTTCAACCGTCTGAGACTACCTGAGTGACTAATACTCCGTCGCTTTATTGTAACTTCTTTTTTTGACCTTCTTCCACACACAATTTTACTTACCCCTACAGTTTCAAATCAACATTACTGCGAGAGAGTGTTTAAGATGTGAAAAAAGCTTTATTTGTAACTATAGATTGTGCTCATGTGTTTCTTCCATGCTTAACTTACAAACTCTTTAGGTGAGCTTAATCAAAAACCGAAAACAGACTCGACCCAATCTTAACCAAAGTTTGTGTTGCAAAAGGAACAATATTTACATTAGAGTAATAAATAATCTTATTACATGTTACTGTTCCTCTTAAAATCAGTTTCTCCTAAGATTTAGGTGAACTTGTTTTGGGTGTACCCGTGAAAACGAAATGACAGCGCAATATCGAAAAACATGGGGGCATCAGAGAGAGAGAGGAGAAAGAAAGAAAGAGAATAATAAATATTCTCTCTCTCTCTCTTTCTTATATCTCTTCTTCCCTCTTTGACATTCCACCGAGAAAAGTTGAAACTTCAACTCTCTCAGCCTCGACCTATTTCTAGACTTATCGTATCTCTACAATTACATTTCTCTCTTCCATCTTTTCTGTTCTTGTCTCCTTCCTAGGAATCCCCCATTCCGACACGAACCCCTAAAGAGGTAAATGTTTTGTCTGTATGTTTCCTTACGATTTTCATTTCCTCCTATTTTTTTTTCCAATAATAATCTCTGAAAACAAGAACTATTTGCCTCCTGTTTCTCTTACATTGCCTGTCTATTGTAATGAAAGTTTCTGAATGATTTATATGAGTTGTTTGTTGATATAGTTTTTTTTTTTGGAATTAATTGTTTGTTGATATAGTTATGGTAAGGGGTTCTATGTTATTCAAGAATCCGATTAATTTTTTATGTTTCTATGTATTTTTTTCTTCTGAAATTGCCCTTGGGATTGAGTTCTTTGGCTCCATGGATGATGTTTTTTTTTTGTTTATGGCTGTGTCTATTTTTTGGGTGCAGATAAGAGTAAAAAGAAATGGATGGAGGGCCCGTTAAGGAATTAAATGGTGATTCAAAAGCCGATGATGCGTTTGACGCAACGATAGAGGAGCTATGCAAGAACCTCTACGAGTTGCAGAGTTCTACTAATCATTCTCCTTCAAGGCAGAGCTTTGGATCATACGGTGATGATGAGGAGTCAAAGATTGATTCTGATCTACAACATCTTGCTTTAGGAGAGACGCCTGATTTAGACATCACTGAAGATGAAAAAGAAGAGGAGGAGGAAGACCAAGTTGCAAAGCCAGAAGAGTTTAATACGGTGAGACCAGCAAGTGCTGCTAAGTCAAGCTCCTCTGAGGTCATGCCTAAAGATACGGAGAAACAAGTTGTTAAGAAGAATGTCATCAACAGATCTAACGTTGGATTTGGCAAGGCCACGAGGAAGAAGAAGGTTGGAACTGAAGAACCATCATCCGAGAATGTGGAGCTGGCACGTTTCTTACTGAACCAAGCGAGAAACTTGATTAGTTCTGGTGAGAGTATCAACAAAGCTCTAGAGTTATCTCTTCGAGCAGCTAAGTTGTTTGAGGCTTCTGCAAATAAAGGGAAACCCTGTTTGGAATGGATAATGTGTCTGCACGTTACAGCAGCTATCCATTGCAAATTAAAGGAGTACAACGAGGCTATACCAGTTCTGAAGCGATCCATTGAGATGACAGCTGTGGAAGAAGGTGAAGGGCATGCACTAGCCAAGTTCGCTGGTCTGATGCAGTTAGGTGACACTTATGCTATGGTGGGACAGCTAGAGAACTCAGTATCTTGTTACACCGAGGGATTGAAAATCCAGAAGAAGGTTTTGGGAGATAATGATCCAAGAGTTGGTGAGACATGCAGATACTTAGCAGAGGCTCTTGTACAAGCACTACGTTTCGACGAAGCTGAGAAAGTTTGTCAAACAGCTCTCTCTATCCATAGAGAAAACGGTTTGCCAGGTTCAATCTCAGAGGCTGCAGATAGAAGACTGATGGGTCTTATAAGTGAGACTAAAGGAGATCACGAGAACGCTCTTGAGCATTTGGTGTTAGCCAGCATGGCCATGGCAGCAAATGGACAAGAGTCTGAGGTTGCTTTTGTTGACACCAGCATTGGTGACTCATACTTGTCTTTGTCTCGTTACGACGAAGCTATCTGTGCGTACCAGAAGTCTCTCACGGCGTTGAAGGCAGCAAAGGGAGAGAACCATCCATCTGTGGGTTCGGTTTACATCCGTTTAGCTGATCTCTATAACCGAACAGGGAAAGTGAGAGAAGCAAAGTCTTACTGTGACAACGCTCTACGGATATACGAGTCACATAGCCTAGAGATCTCTCCTGAGGAGATTGCTAGTGGTCTTACTGATATCTCTGTGATTTGTGAGTCTATGAACGAGGTGGAACAAGCTGTGACATTGCTGCAAAAGGCTTTGAAGATATACGCTGATGCTCCTGGTCAGAAGATGATGATTGCAGGTATTGAAGCTCAAATGGGAGTGATGTACTATATGATGGGGAAGTACTTAGACTCATACAACACGTTTAAGAGCGCTGTCTCAAAGCTACGTGGGACAGGGAAGAAACAATCAACGTTTTTCGGGATTGCACTTAACCAAATGGGTCTAGCTTGCATTCAGCTCAACGCAATAGAAGAGGCTGTTGAGTTGTTTGAAGAAGCTAAATGTGTTTTAGAACAAGAATGTGGTCCTTATCATCCTGAAACCCTTGGTGTGTACAACAACCTTGCAGGAGCTTATGATGCAATTGGCAGGTAAGTGATTGATTACTTGTGTTTTGTTACATTCTCTTATTGACTAACCTGTTTTTGGTTGTGATGACAGGTTGGAGGATGCGATTGAGCTGCTAGGACATGTGGTTGGGGCTAGGGAAGAGAAGCTGGGGACAGCGAACGTTGATACAGAAGAGGAGAAGACAAGGTTGGTCCAGCTTTTGAAAGAAGCTGGTAAGGTTACAGGAAGGAAAGCTAAGTCTCTCCAGACTCTAATTGATTCTGATCTCATGACTTCTTCAGCTCTTCGTTAACACATAATATGTTTCTTTTAATTGATAAAAAAATGTGCATACACTATTTTTTTAATATATCATTTGTGATTATGTTTTGTGGAAGTTCATTGTTTTAATCCGGGTGTATTCTGGATAACAGTCTCACGTATTTGTTTTAATTGTTGAATGAAAAATATTATTACCACATTTAGACATCATTTAAACTCATAAGGAAGAAGAGACAAATATTTCATTTCTATTGTAAGCTTTTTAATATTACTTTTTTATTTTTTTAAAACACTAAAAAACAATTACATCATCATATGAATTTATTATATATATGATGATCAACTATCCGCAATATATGCGATATTGATGAATAATCTGAAATTTCTGATAAAATTGCATTTTATAATCTGTAAAAAAATTGTGTTAGCTGAATTCCAAACTCTAGATGTGAATAACCATTAGCCACCATTAGGCTAAGATGCTTACACTATTTACTTCTTTGTTTACAAGTAAACATTTTGTGGTATATACCAACATTGAGTTTCACATTTTCAAAGCGTAGTACCACAGAGAGTTGTATGATGAATCATTCTCGAAAAGGAATCTATTGATTTTCTTTCCAATTGGTTAGATCGACCTAATGGCTGTTAACTAATAAAAGAAATCAAATATTCAAATCAATCTTCTCTTCAAATAGGAATTAAAATGTATGATTTGAATCTACTCGTACCAGTGAATCTACCAGACTAAGGGGGAAGATCACTCAAACTTTTGAATCCTCCTTGATGTTAAATGAATGTGCTTGTCCTTTATATAAGTTTAACATGTTCCTGGCGTTAATCACACACAAGCGTCAATATTAAATTAGATCCGGTTAATATCTCCAAGTCTTTAACCGGTTCAACCCAACCGGTTCTAAACCACCGCTCCTAACTTAAAACCCCTCGAAAAAAACCCTAAACCCTAACTGCTTCCTCTTCCCTCAGAGAGAAAACAGTTCGCCTCCTTCCTACTCCGTCGCCGCCATGTTTGAATACCGTTGCAACTCAATCAACTGGAAACCATCTCCGTTAGTATCCCTAGCCACCAGCCCCGACGGCTCTCAAGTCGCCGCAGCTCGCGAAGACGGTTCACTCGAGCTCTGGCTCGTCTCCCCTGGCTCTCTCTCTTGGCACTCTCAACTCGTAACGCTCTCTTCCGATTCAACACATTTCAAATTCGATTTTATATTCAGTTAAATTATATCAACTGATTTACAGATCATCCATGGAGATTCGAAATCGAGAATCTCGTGCCTTACCTGGTTAGGTTCGAGGTTGTTTTCGTCGAGTATCGATGGTACGATCTCAGAGTGGGATCTCTTTGACCTGAAGCAGAAGGTGAGAGATATTAACTGTATTAAGTAACTTTTTCTCGTATTCGTTTTTTTTAATATTCAATTTAATTTGTGTTAGGTTGTGTTGGATTCGATTGGAGTATCGATCTGGCAAATGGCTGTGGAACCTCACTCCTCTGCGGAAGCAGAAGGTATGGTGAAGAATGGATACTTGAGTGAGAAGTCTGATGAGGAGGGAGAGAGTGGAGTTGAAGATGATTCTGAGTTTGATGAGGTTGAGGAGAAACCAGAGGTACCTGATAGGCGTCTTGCTGTTGCTTGTGATGATGGATGTGTGAGGATATATTATGTCTCTGAATCTGAGAAATTAACTTACTATAGATCGTTGCCTCGTGTCAGTGGTGAGATATTTTTTTCTCCCACTTACCATGGTTTTGATTCTTTGTTAGTGTATCTGCTTAGAGATTTATGGAATGTTAATGTTTGTAGGCCGTGCTTTGAGTGTGACGTGGAGTTTGGATGGACAGAGAATATTTTCTGGCAGTAGTGATGGGTGAGGATATTTACTTTTGCTTTCGTAATAGATGCATATTTGGTTGGAAAGAAGAGACCTGAATGTTTTGCGATTTGTCAAATTAATTGTAGGCTGATAAGATGCTGGGATGCTAACCTCTGCCATGAGGTATATAGAATTACAGTTGGACTTGGAGGACTGGGAAACGCGCCTGAGCTCTGCATTTGGTCACTTCTTTCTTTGAGGTAAAGATTATTATCGTGCTCATATCTTAGTTATGTCTCTTTCCTTTCCTGTTGCTTATGATTTTGTCTGCGTTTGGTCACTACTTGTTTCAGATGTGGAGTTCTTGTCAGCGGAGATAGTACAGGAAGTGTCCACTTTTGGGATAGCCAGCATGGAACTCTTTTGCAGTCGCATTCTAATCACAAGGGTGATGTCAATGCTCTTGCAGCTGCCCCAAGTCATAACCGTGTGTTTTCTGCAGGTGCCGATGGACAGGTAAATGATAGTTACTGGTATGCTCCCTCATGTGAGCGTCAGTTAACACTTAATGTATCTTAAAGACTGGTCCCTCTTTTACGTGATATTGGTCTTAAAGAAAGTAGAAACAAATAGTCTGACTGATTGCAATGTTTCGAAAATTAAACAGACACCTTACTAATATAATATTACATGTGTTATTTGGTTGTTAGGTGTAAAGTTTCTAATTTTTCTTCATCCTTTTGTAGGTTATTCTATATAAGCTCGCTGGTTGTACATCCGAATCACAAGATTTAAAACCTTCTTCCACTAAGAAATGGGATTACATCGGTTGTGTAAGGGCTCATACTCATGACATCAGAGCTCTTACTGTGGCAGTGCCAATAAGCTCAGAAGGTCAGTGGCGTCTTGATTATTCTTGTTATTCTATGTCCAGTATAATTTTCAATTAAAAGCCATTCTAGGATGTGTAGGAGACTTGGAGTTGTAGGATCACAAACACAGAACTCAAAGCATTTAGTAGAAAAGAATCAGAAACTAGAGCACCAAATGGGTTTAAGTCTTTCCCTTTGTTACACCCGATAAACCTTCAGCGAAGCAGCTAACCTGCGTAAAGCTCCTTTTTCACCCATAAATTTTGTGATTATTCTCTAAAAGCTTTGACCAAATGCTTATGGCAACGATTTTTTCGTGTATCTAGAAGCTACCTACTTTTTTTGTTATTTTGTGGTTCTTAAACTCCCACCTCTACAGGTTCCCTTCCAGGCGGTAATGCAAAAGGCAAAAGTCGTAAACAGCGGAGGAAGGAGAAGCCGGGTGGTATCAGTTACCATAAATGGGCACATTTGGGGGTACCAATGCTCATTTCAGCTGGTGATGACGCAAAGCTTTTTGCATACTCAGTTCAAGAGTTCACTAAGTTCCATCCGCATGATATATGTCCTGCGCCTCAGAGAGTACCTATGCAGATGGTACATAATACAGTGTTCAATCAGACTTCTCTTCTCTTGGTTCAGGATTCTTGTTCTTTAGATGTTCTACGTATTCACATAAGCAGTGAGTCTAGTGGGCGTGTCTCCACCAAGCCATTAGTTCGTGTTAAAAGTAAAGGTGGCAGAAAGATCATATGCAGTGCAATTTCTAACGCGGGATCACTTTTTGCTTATTCTGACCAAATTCGACCAAGTCTGTTTGAGTTGAAGAAAAATAAACTTGGAAAGAACCAATGGAGTCCCAACAGAAAGAGACTTCCGAATCTTCCATCTGCTCATTCCATGGTCTTTAGCTGTGACTGCTCTCGGCTAATAATAGCAGGGCATGACAGAAAGATATATGTATGTGCCAATTTTCTTGTTAGTATCAATTTTTCTGTTACTTGCTTAACCTTGTCTAACATCTTAACTTTATCTTGTTTGGCAGACCGTTGAAACTGATAGCATGGAGCTATTACATACTCTTACTCCACGTCAGGAAGGGCAGGAAAGTGAATCTCCTCCTCGTGAACCTCCAATTACAAAACTGTACACTAGCTCAGATGATCATTGGCTAGCTGCTATTAATTGCTTTGGGGACATATACGTGTTCAACCTTGAAACACAGAGGTGAATATCTTGTAAATCCCTTTCTGCTTACATTTATTTGTCAAGGCTTGTTCAAAATACTATATCTTCTGAGGTTATGGATTTATGGTTATGGTGTGAATATTTACAAGCAGTTCCGTGTATATTTTATTCATTTAGGCTCTGATTCTGATTACAGGCAACATTGGTTCATATCAAGGCTTGATGGTGCATCTGTTGCAGCCGCTGGTTTCCATCCCAGGGACAACAATGTTCTTGTGATCTCCACCTCTTCAAACCAGGTCTTTGCATTGGACGTGGAGGCTAGAGAGTTGGGCAAGTGGTCACTTCTTCAAACTCTTTGCTTGCCAAAGAGATACCAAGACTTCCCTGGTGAGGTCTTAGGACTCTCATTCTCTCCATCACCAAGTTCATCGTCTGTAATCATTTACAGCTCCAGGTACTTCAGAATTTTCACTAATAACAATTTTGCACTACAAAAACAAAACAAAGCCCCCTACTAATCGTGACACTTGTTGCAAAGCAGAGCAAAGTGTTTGATTGAGTTCGGGAAGCCGATGGAACAAGGCGAAGAGATGGATTTGTCTGAGAGTGTAGAAGATAGAATTGCAAGCATTGGTTTGAGAAATTTGGGGAATGGAACCAGAAAACGTAGGTTCGAAGAGTATCAAAAAGAGAGAGAGGAGTTTGAAACTTCAAAGCACCCTGTTCTGTATCTAAGACATCTATCAAAGAATGCAATATTAGTGGTAGAGAAACCATGGTTGGAAGTTATCAAGAGTTTAGATTCAAAGCCTGTTCACAGACATATATTTGGAACATAAGGCAGGAGGAAGGAGGGAGAGAGAGTTCTCTTTCAATTTTTGTCAGGAAAAGCGCAATGGATGCTGAAGAAAATGCTGGCGAAGAAGTATACTTCCAAGAATTTTGTAAGAGCCTTGATTAGTTTTTTTTTTTTTTGTGTGTGTTTGAATTTTAGACATTTCTTTTTCTCTAAGCTTGTTCTCGTCAGTCCTTGAATACTGAGTTTTATCTAGCTCATGATTTTGTTATATATCAAGAACGTTTGATTTCAAAACATGACCGTACTTTATATGTCTGGTACTATGTAAGATTAGTACACAAACTATTGAATAACAGAGGAATTGTAAAGCATAAAATAGCGTGTGATGTGGTTAGGATGCATTACCAAAACATTCGGTGGATGTGGTAAGAATATAGTTAACAAATATATACATCGTTATCTCATCTAAATTCGAAACTAAAATCTTTTAACATGGGCGTTAGAGTCTGCATACAAAACGTGCCTACTAATTTTATTATAATGGATTCCAATAGATATCAAAAAGGGTGAATTGGCTGAATATACCAAAAAAAGAAGTTATTTAGGAATTTGCCTTAGTTTAGGGGGAAAAAATAATAATAGGGGGAGGAGAGAGAAGGGGGAAATAAGGTATGAAGTTAAATATGAGGTTTTGTGTGTATATGGAGTGCAAATACTCTATCAAAAACCACGAAAACGTAAGATCAGTATGTGTCGATCAAGCATAGGATGTTAAACGGCCAAGGCAAGGCATGACATCATAAAAGACACGTACGAGAAAAGAAAACCCAAAACGTCAACTAAAAAGTCCCCACGTGTCTCTCCTTCACTCCCACCGTTGCATGAAGCAGACAGAAGCTGCAACTGCCTCGTGTTCCTCCCCAAAAGACCAGTTACTTACACACACGTCCCTCAACATCTCGAACAACCAAAATCTCCAAATTAACATTTCCACAAAAACCACGAATATACATTGCATGTTAGTAAAAATTAAAAGGAGATAGGTGTAGACACGCATGACGTCCAGAGCCAACACGCGTTGCGGTGACAACCTTTGTGATTGGTGAACCGAACCACATCCCCACAGTATCTGTTTGTAAGAGCTGCACATTACACGTGTTCCTATCCCTAATCCTCTCTAACACGTACCCATCCTTGTCTCTCCATATGTTCTTCTTCCTTAATATTCGCCTCTCTCTTATTGGTTGTTAACTCTCCTTATTATAACCTTACCTCTCTTTGTTCTCTCAACTTCTATCGTCTTCCTTCTTCTTTTTCTTCTTGTAGAGTTGTTTATTTGTTTTGTCTTTGACGCCATGATAAAGATACTTGGCCCTCATACCTCTCACCATTCTCACTCAACCACCACAAGTCTTAAAACAGCGGAGATCTTGTCCAAATATAGACCCATTGCTCCTAAGCCCAAGGCGACCCAAGTAAACGATAATGAATCTTCTTCTTCTTCTTCTATGTCTAACAAGATCAGCCAATCTCCTTACCTTCGCAACCTCTGGCCACAGCTTCAAGCTCGTCCTACTAGAACCCGGAAGCGAGGTAGAGGTGGGATGGGTTCAACGTCTCATCTTGCTTTGAAGAGACCCAAGTCATTATCTGCTTCTGCCACAGTCACTTCCACTACTGCTACACAACGCGTCTTTGGCCCTATTAAAGGACTTTCGTTTCAGGCTTTCTCTCATGCTGGGCTACCTAACGTCGCACAAGTTAGCTACGCCTTGGAGAATAGTAAATCTCCTACTTTGGTGACTCTGCCTCTTCTGCAATGCTCTCCTCTTTCCTCCAAATGCATGGAGCCAGAGACCGGAGGAAACGTTCTTATTGATCTGAACAAGAGCGTAGAGGTGATACAAGAGAGAGATTTCTTGAAGCAGCTACAAGGACCCATCACAACAACAACAGCAACAAGCAGAGTCATAACTCCACAACCCATAAAACCGGTTTGCTCAAGGATCAACGTAGCATGCATAAACCCACTAACCAACGCATCTTTACCATCTCAAATCAGCAAAAAATCACCACAAGAGGTCGAAGAAGAAGTTGAATCCGATGTGCTGCCCGCTATAATATCCGATTCAAACAACAGAGTCAAGCTCGTGAACTCGGCATACAAGGAGATGATGGGACAGCCAGAGTGCTCGTGGCTAGATTCAATGGTGAAAGGGAAGAGGATATGTGGTGAAGTGATGATCCATTTCTTTGAATCCAAGATTCCATATAATAATAATAATAGTAGCTTTTCATGCTGGGTGAGGATAGAGTGGGAAAGAGACGGTAAGGAAGAGCTTGTGCACGCCTTCTGCGATGTAATGAAACTTAACTGCGATTCCAAGGATTATGTCTTTACGTGGAGGTTTCACACAACCGTCAGAGAAACTTGTCGGTCAAGCTACAATGCTTAATTAGGTTTTAGAGTATACTTGTTGTTCTTTTTAGTTCTATAGTGTAATGATATAATGTAAATATCTTCCATCTAAGGAAATAACTATGATGCCTTTCATCTAAAGAAGTGCATGTGACATTTCATTAAGGTAGATTTTAAGATAACCCTTACTGTCTTATATAAACATAACCATCCAACAAAGTACAACTTCAAACTCTAAATCATCAAAAAAGTTATCCTCAAGAACCGGCCACTCTGCGAGTTTTGTTTAGAGGCTGAAGAAGATTTTGTTACCTGATTTCACTAAAGCTTTGCCCTGAGTTCTTGCAAGTCAAATGAAACTCTGAACCGGAGCAGACAACTCTAGCTCGTATGCAGCTTGGTAAAACTCTGCGGCTTGCTGTGATAAGCCTTGCATTTTGGCAAGATGGCCTAGCTTCATCCACGCGTCGTGACTTCTAGGGTCTAATCGTAAGGCGTTCATCAGAAAACTCTTAGCGGTTGCAAGTGTATCACCTCCTGATTCCATCATAACCTCTGCTATAGATACAATGCTGGGGACGTGGTCTGGATCTATTGAGAGCGACATGAAGAAGGATACCAAAGCCTCTTCATGAAGTGATTTAGCTTCGAGACACAAACCTGTCCCAAAACCATATAAGCAAAATGTATGGAGATTGTTATCAATAAGAGGGAAAACAATGAATCAGTTGTTTTCTCCATACATACCTGTTTCATTCCAGCCTCTGGGAGAATAAAAGCAGATGGATCTTGCTTTCTCCAGACAAGTTTCTGCATCTGACCATGAACCTAGCTTCCCATAGACAGAGGCTAGGTCCTGCCAAGCTTCCGTTTCATATTTCTTTAGCAGAGTCTGAAAATATAGCATTATTAGAGTAGTCAGAGAGATCACAAACATTTTTATATCATGACACCGAAACTAGTTACCTCAGATTGTTCAGATTTCTCCTGCGCGCGAATTAGAGCCATCACATTGCTGCAAGTCTTCAATGCCTGCTTAGGTTGTTCTTGAGCCATCTGAAGCACAGCTTTCAACTTCAGAAGATCTACCTTCTCGATGTCACCCGCTTCTTCCATGGTAAAGTCCAGAATAGATTCAGCATCCTTGAGCCGTTTCTCTGCTGAAAGAACAGCAGCTAAATGTTTCCATCCTCTAGTCGAAACTCCTCCCACCATACTAGAATACTCAACCGCACCATCCAAAGCCGCCTGAAGGTTTCTTTGAAACGCATTCTCCACGCTTAAGTTATATACAACATCTGGTTCCGGATCATCCTTGGCCCTCGTTGCAGCTTTATTTAGCGAGAATAGAGATTTCTTATGAAGTAAAACCCGTTCAGAGTCTAGTTTAGAACTTCTTGCAGCGTTTCCATAGCATACACCAAGGAACCTGTGCGCTTGGCTCAAAAGATGTTCACTCTGATTATTAGCCAAGTCGAGCAGCCTCTGAGCAAAAGTTATGCCGTCCCTTGAGTGTTTTGGATCTTCAGAGCATAGTTTCGCTCCAAACAATAACCAAGAAGTATTTGGCATCTGCTTTGATTCCGAAGGTCCAAGGACCATCTTTACTAGATTAATGGCAGTCTTATCAATCCCTGCAGCACTGTAACAAAGCGAAAGCAAGTACCATCTCTCCCCTCGAGTGTAAACCCCCGGAAGAATCTGCTCTAAATAATTCGCCAACACTTCAAACTGTCCAACCATCGAAAGCGCATAAGTAAGATGATCCATAAGCTCTCCATCCCACTGTATCCCTCCAACCACCATCTTCTTCACAAGCAACATCAACAACACAATCGCCTCCTCCATACTATCCTTCACACTCGCTTCAACACTTCCGTAAAGCAGAACCAAAGCTAAAGACTTCTGCGTAACAGCTAACCTCTGAGGATCCAAATTCCACGGCCTAGACAAAGCACGGCGATACGAAGCAACAGTCTCACTAAAGTCCCCTGCTTTGCTCCATAGTAAAGGAAGCAACTCAAGCGCCTTGTGAAAAACTTCCTGAAGCTTATCGAATCCGGTGACTCCTTGAGGCATACCACTAGGTAACGCAGACTCAACCATGTCCAAGATTAATTTACATTCCTCTGCAGCTTCTGTTAAAAAACAATTGTGAAACAGATCTTTTAAAAAGCAAAGCTATTTTAAATATATATACCTTTGAAAGAGCCGAGTTCCTCTAGTGATCTTGATTTAAGCAAGATAGCTTCAAGGAGTAAGCTAATAGAATGCATTGACATGGAGGTTTGAGGAGGAGGAGGAGATTTGGAGCGTGGCGGTTTGTTACATGAACGAGTTTTGTCGAGAATGGATTTGGTTATTCTTGGAGTTAAGACTTTAATGTCAATGCCTTTAAAGACCTGAAGCGCTGCATCGAAGTTACCTCTCTGAAACTCAAGTCTCCCTAGTAAAGCCCTCGCTTCCTAACACACAACACACCATTTTAAATTAAAAAAAAAAAAGCTCTAAAATTAGAAACGAATCGATGATTTTAATGAGAAGGCGGAGCACCTCGTAGTTGAGGGAGAGAGCTTCTTTGAGAGTGGATTCAGCTTCATCCACTTGAGAATCTTCGAGTTTTGAATCCCAATCGGCGCCTCCTCCTCTGGTTCTGGAAGAGGAAAGGCCACTAGCTGAGAAATCTCGAGTGGCGAGTGATTCTGGTGAGCCAGGCTGGTCCTCGAAACGGAACTGTTCTCCTGAACAAGCACACAACATTCTCTCTTCCTCCTCTTAATTGATTTCAACGGATGTACGCAGCTTCTTCACTAACAGAAAACAATAAAATTTGGTTTTGACCTCACAAATACTAAACCTATTAGGGATTTGCGCTTCTTTAAATTTAAACATTAACGAAATCAAAGAAAGACTTACACGGAAACGGTAATCAGCGAACACGAATGGGAGCTTCCATGGGAAATAGGTTTGATTACAGGAAGAAGTATATGGCTGCTTGATCAAGCAAAAAAAAGAAAAACTCAGGAACTTGTTTAGAATTTAAAAAAAAAGAAGAATTAAAAGAGAAGATGAGAAATCGAGGTTTTAAGGGTTGTTTGTCATTTTCCACTGTGTTGTTCATATCACTCTCTACTCTAAGCAAGCCTTGCAGGCCCAGCGGCTACCACGCTGTCATTTCTTTTTTTCCTTTTTCCTTTATTTTGAATTTTTTGTTTTTGGTCCCCCACATGTATATGTTTTTAACAACACCATGATATGCTTAACGAAAGCATTCCCATTAATTAAACACTTTGTTATAAATAAACATAATCTGAGATTACTAGGGAATCCTATCAATACACACTTTTTTATCAGATCATGTTTGTTATGATCTGACATTATTAAGGAATCCTATAAATTACACAATCTTGTCAAACATAATCTTACTCTAGTTTTTTTTACTTTCTCTAACATTTACTCTGTTTGCTTTTCTATAATGAAAGTAAAACTAAACTTTATTATATACCATCACACTTGATTTGAACGAAAAAATAGAATAATACAGATTAGAAATGCACTTAAATAATTTGAACTTTATTTTGGATGCAATCAAATCCTGGCATGCAGAATGCTATAGTCCAAGCCTGTTATGATATAAGTTGACAACGAGAAGAAAGTGATCATCAAATCCCAAAGGAACACACAAAGAAACCTAACATTTTGATACCCTTCCCACAACAATTTTCCTTTCAGGGTTTTCTTTCTTGTTATTAAGCAGCATCTGAGGTTACAAGAATAAATAGTGGCGCATCTCCTAGTTTCTCCCTTCCCTTCAGCTCTGGTAACTCTATCACGCATGCACACTCCACTATCTTCACTCCTACTCGCTCTGCAACACCAATAGACAGGAGAGAGAGAAATAGAAAGTCAAGAAACTTTTTTTTGTTTTGTTATTCAATCAAAATGCTGCATTATCAAAAGGATGAATCGAGAGACTAATAAAATCTTGCACTTACCAAGAAGTCGGATGGCAGCAGCGAGAGTACCACCAGTGGCAATGAGGTCATCTATGATGATAGCACGCTCACCAGGCTCTACTGCACCTACATGCATCTCTATCTTATCTGTTCCATACTCCAATGAATACTCCTCCGAGATAACCTTCCCTGTTAACGAAACCACCAGTTATCATTAGAAAGCATTCTTTTTTTTTAGAAATTATCTTCCATGGATAAGCAAAAAATGCGATACTGATGTGGAACTTTTGCTCAATAAGTGTCCAAATGAAACCTGACAAACACCTTTTAATTGGTCAAGAGTAAACAACTTAGTCCACCGATACGGAACAACAAACAACAACTTCCTATGTTGTCGACAATATTAAAAGGACCTTTGAATTAACACAATATCAAAATAGCAAGCGCCTCTAGAAGATAGAATAGTATACCAGGGAGCTTCTTGATTGGTAAACATTAAACAACTTACTCTATCAATATGTATGTACATTAACAAACAACAACTTAAGCTACTGCAAGTCACCACCTTGCTCGGAGTCCAAAAGATAACGATAATTGTAAACTTAAGAGCAAGAAAACTAACAACTTGCTACCAAAATCTATTTGTCCCATTTCAACAGACTACACAGCTTATCGACTATGTTAACAAGACCTTTGCTTAATGTAACTAAAAAGAAATAAAAAAGTTACTACTACTAGAGGACAGGAAAATGGTACCAGGTAGCTTCTTGGGCTTCCTCATGGGAACAAATTTGGCACCAATAGCCAAGGCAATAGGAGGGCCAAAAATGAATCCTCTAGCTTCAACACCTGACCATTTCACCAAAGCCATTCAGTTGCAAATATGAGAAAAAAAAATCATCCACCTCTAATTCACTAAATACAAAAAGGAATAGATTTTCTTTCACATTCTATAGGAACCCCATAAGTTATAATAGGATATATGGAAGAGGTTAGTTGCCTGCAACAACAGAAATGCCTTTGCCTTTGTATCGTTCAACAAAAATATCAATGGTATCCTTAAAGGCCTCAGTGTCCAGAAGCAGCGTCGTTATGTCCTGAAACATGATCCCTGTTCCAAAAGTATCCAATCAAAAAACATTAAGAACGATCACACAGATCAAGATTGCAAACTAGTTTGAACAGAGGGAGACCTGGTTTAGGGAAGTCAGGGATGACTCTAATGGAAGAAGCGATCTTAGGGATTCTCGGATCTTGACCATCTTCTTTCGCTGCTGCCATGATTTCACTCTTTTTACTCGCTGCTGCTGTAAACCCCACAAAAGAGAATCACTCAGATGCAAACACAGAGTCACAGTCATGAAAATTGACCAATTTATCCTTCAGGCTCTGAAGGAATAGCCCCCCCCACCCACCAAAATATCTATTATGATCTAAAGGAAACAGAAAATAAAGTTTACAAAAGAAATAAGAAGTGGTGGGGTCTACCACAAGTGAAGAGACGGAGGGAGGTGGTAGCAGAGCGATGGTTTGTGAGGCGGATTGAAGGAACACGGTGGCAGAGCAGACGGTTGCAGAGGACAGTAGGAGGAGGAGCAAGGCAGAGATGATGTGAACAAATTATTGATTGCATATTTATTTGGATTGGTTGAGATCTTAAAAGAAAAGGAATGTAAATATCATTAGAGACGGAGTAGTTGACAAACGCCGTGATCAATGCCTTTTCAATGTTAAGCACACCTAACTCACTCTTGATGGCTTCTCTTTCTTGTGTTTGGGTCAAAATGTGATTCCTTTTTATTCTTTCCACATGTAATAAGAACACACATGTCCTAAAAAATTTTCATGATCAATCTTTCCTAGTGTTGAATTTGACTAAAAAACAACCGTGATGATGGATTTAATCTTGTTGACGAATAAATAAAACCTATATAATTAACCATTGGCTTAGCCTTAGAGCAGATGCAATGGAGATAGAGAATCCTAATAAAAATAATAATTAAATAATTAACGGATCCTGCAAGAAGTTAAAGATTAACTTTTAAAAATCTCCAAATAAAGATTTGTTAATATCTACTTTTTTTATTCATATATCTGAAAAAATAATAATAATTAAAAATAAAAAAATTAAGAACTCCAATGGATAACATCATTATGGATGTTGTTAACTACCGATACTTAAGTTCAATTTGTAGTGAAAGTGACTATTTACAATGCGTAAATTTCCAATAAAAAGATGAAAACACCTTTCATTTTATAAAAAAATATACTTCCTTCGTTCCTTAAAGATACATATTCTAGAAAAAAAAAAGTTGTTTCTAAAAGATCCATTTTTTATATTTTGATTGGGTTAAAATTATAGAAAGAAGATAAACACAAAAAACTATGCAAATTTATTGTGTTTATTTTTGTTAATCATAATAACTAATTTTGTATAGTTTGTCTATGTATTATTTGAGAATGAATCAAATCATGTATTTATATAAAAATTTAAAATCTACTGTTAAATCGTCAAAGTGATAATAGTCATTCATATACAAGTGGAAAGGGGATCATGGTCTCTGAACACATCGATTGTATATTACTAATCTGTTATATATGCTCAATGTGCTATCTAATGGCCCAGTAGCCATTTTAACGAAGCCCAGTGTATATTTAGTCAAGTCATACGTACGCGCACCGTTTCTGTCTGGTCGTTGAATTTCAAGAGAACGTACATCACAAGCAAAAACTTCGCTTACTTATCTGTGACTTGAAGCTATTTCGTTTTCCATGCTTCTTCCCCGTTTCATTTTCAAACTTGCTTCCTTTCTTATTAAATTAAAACCCTAATAACCTAATCTCGAAGTAAACTCCTCAACCACTTCCCCCCATGACCTCTCAACGATACTCTTTCCTTAAATACATTCTCCTCTCTGTAATCCAACCACATATCTCCGTCAAACACAATGAATCGCTCTTCCATCTCTGCCTTTCTTCTCTTTCTCTTCTTCTCTGCTTCAAACGCTGAGCATAGTGCTCGGACCGAGAGAATCTCAGGTAACCTAATGTTACATTTATCACCTTCTCAAGCAACTAGTGTACAACGTGAAGCCTTATAAGGTTATGTCATTTTAAAATTGCAGGAAGTGCTGGTGATGTATTGGAGGATGATCCAGTGGGGAAGCTTAAGGTTTACGTATACGAGCTTCCAAGCAAGTACAACAAGAAGTTACTTCAAAAAGACCCTCGTTGTCTTACACACATGTTTGCTGCCGAGATTTTCATGCACAGGTTTCTCTTATCTAGTCCTGTCCGAACGCGTAACCCCGATGAAGCTGATTGGTTTTACACTCCCATTTACCCCACTTGCGATCTCACTCCTACCGGCTTGCCATTGCCTTTTAAATCTCCGCGTATGATGAGAAGCGCCATTCAACTAATCTCATCGAACTGGCCTTATTGGAACCGGACAGAAGGTGCTGATCACTTCTTTGTCGTGCCACATGACTTTGGTGCTTGCTTCCATTATCAGGTAGAGATGCTTTCCACTCAAGAACACACTTTAATATATATACTTTGGCAACTGTTGTTCATGAGGGAATCTTTCCAGGTAGGTTCTAATATTTTGGAGCCAAAGATAATTTAATTTTAAAAAACTTAAAATTTGATTTTTAATAATTTAAAGACCTATTTTTTTGTAATTAAAAAAAAGTTTTCAAATTATTAAAAATTTAGGAATCAATGCCAATATTTCACTTAGCTATCTCTAGAACCGGCTTTGTTTATAACTGATCTAGTTGGTAATGATAAGATTGATTATTTATCTAGCTTGGTTACATGGAAACTGAGCATCTGTGTATGAGTTTATGACATAGAATTGTAAAGTCCAATGAACTGAGTGGAAACTGAAGATTTGATTTGAAACTAAACAGGAGGAAAAAGCCATTGAAAGAGGGATTCTTCCACTACTCAAGCGTGCCACTTTGGTTCAAACATTTGGTCAGAGGAACCATGTGTGTTTGGACCAAGGCTCAATCACTATTCCACCTTTTGCACCTCCACAAAAGATGCAAGCCCACCTCATTCCTCCAGACATTCCACGCTCTATCTTTGTCTACTTCCGCGGTCTGTTCTACGATGTCAACAACGATCCTGAAGGTGGCTATTATGCAAGGTACATTTTTTTTTAGACTAGTAACTGATGAGGTTTTACATAGTATCAAACTTGCTGAATAAGGGAGTTTCTTGAACAGAGGTGCTAGAGCAGCTGTGTGGGAGAACTTCAAGAACAACCCACTATTCGACATCTCAACAGACCACCCGACAACATACTACGAAGACATGCAAAGATCCATCTTCTGTCTATGTCCTCTAGGGTGGGCTCCATGGAGTCCGAGACTAGTTGAAGCGGTTGTGTTTGGGTGCATTCCAGTTATTATAGCGGACGACATAGTACTCCCTTTTGCTGACGCTATCCCTTGGGAAGAGATAGGAGTCTTTGTTGCGGAAAAAGATGTTCCTGAACTAGACACGATCCTGACTTCTATACCAACGGACGTGATCCTTAGGAAACAGAGACTTCTAGCGAATCCTTCGATGAAACGAGCCATGCTGTTTCCTCAGCCGGCGGAATCAGGGGACGCGTTTCATCAGATACTGAACGGGTTGGCTAGGAAGTTACCTCACGATGGAAGCATATACTTGAGGGAAGGTGAGAAGGTTCTGAACTGGACCGCTGGTCCTGTTGGTGACCTTAAACCTTGGTAAAACTCAGAAAGCGATTTTCTGATTGAGATAATAGCACATGTTGTTTCTTTTTTTTCATCACGTACTAAAAAAAGTAGAACTCTTTCTCTGGTGGATTATTTTTGGGAAATTTGCCAAAAGGGGACCGAAAAACACAACATTTGTCCCCTTAGAATAAATTTCATGATTTATGTCCTCTTAGAATAAACTTTAATGAAAATCCAATTTAGTCCTTAGTATTTAAATTTTTTTAAATTTCTGAATAGAATTAATAAAAAAATACAAATACTAATTAAAAAGGTAAAAATACATATATTAATACCCTACACAAAATCGGTATACATATGTTTAGTCAAAAGGGGTCAAAATCCCTAATACGACCAATTATGACTCTCTTCAACTATGAACGATTCGCCGGAGCCTCCATGGCGCAACTAATACGACCAATACGGCAACTCTCGCCTCATTATCACCACCATTTTCGCAACCTCCGTCACTTATTCTCCAAAAAGCTGCCACTAAACACACCTTCTCCTTCCCCCACTCTTCTCCTCCTCCTATCCCCTTCTTTCTCCACCGCAAGATCTCCACCTCGTCGTCGACTTCGCCGTCCCGCTCCACCTGAAGCTCTCGCTCCTACAACTCTCGTCGCCGAAGACGGTGGTGAAAGCGATGGGTCTGAATCCGAGTCGTCGAGGAGTAAAAACCAGCGGAAGCGTGACGCTCGCCGCGCTGTTAAGTGGGGTATGGAGTTAGCTTCCTTCTCTAGTGATCAGATTAAGAGAGTTATGAGGTAATTAATCAATTAATCAATCATCATTGCCTAATAATTAAAAATGTCGACTTTATTGATAAACGAATTGGGTTTACGTTTTTGTAGAGCGGCATCGCTTGGTGAAGAGGTTTACGATGCGTTGATGCTTGCTAAGGTAAATAAAAATTAGTACTTTTAAGTTGGGTGATCGTGTTATGGGAATAATGCACGTAAGGTGTTTGTTGTATTGTCGCAGAGACTAGGCGCGGATGTTAGAGAAGGGAAGCGTAGACATTTTAATTATATCGGTGGGTGAGAGAGAGAAAAAGTTACATTATTTACTCTAGTGTTCAGTTCGGTTTTAGCTGATTTGTGGTGTGTTTGTTAGGGAAGTTGTTGCGTGAAGTTGAACCTGATTTGATGGATAGTCTGATTAATGCTACCAATCAGGGTGATCTCCCAAGGATTCAGGCGCTGATTGCTTCGGCAAAGGATGGTGCAGAAGGCGCTGGAGTTGGTGATTTTGATGATACAAAAACAGAGTCTGAAGATGAAGGAGAGGTAAGTCTAAACCACTACATTCGATATACGTTCAAGTTCACATTTTTGTTTCATTAAGTGAGTAGAAGACAGGATGTTATATAGCAAGGGGTAAAATATAGCGGTTTAGAGTAGCTTCCTTTAGCAAACTTCTTAAGGGAAAGAGAAGAGGATGAATCATTGTCGCTACTGATTAATTTTTTAAATGGATGAAGAGAACTGTGTTTTGTTGTCTACATAGAAACTGTTCTCAGTTGTTTTGCTCTCCAAAACTCGTATAATTTTTGAAATAATGTTTTTCTCAGAGCTCAGAAGAGTATATGGCTATAGCTGCGAGATGGTTTGATGGTCTGGTCAGTCAAAATGTGGAACTCACAAAAGAAGTTTATTCTCTTCAGAGTGTTGATTTCGATAGACAGGTATGCGTATATGATTTGTTTACTAAGGTGTATAGGTCTTTAAAACCTAGATGTATGATACAAAAAGCATCATAAGGTTTGATGATGTGATATTTAACTTCTACCTCGTTTATTGTTGATAGGAACTGCGTAAACTTGTTCGGAAAGTACAGTTGGTTCATGAGCAGAGAAAAGAAGTAACCCCAGAGAAGTAGAAAGAAGTAGATGCAGCATTGGTGACGGCTGAAAAGTCTCTGAATCGTTTCCTTCATTCCATGGCGAAACAAATGCAGAGTGAGGAGAGCGATTTGTTCTTATGAGTAAAAACCGTGTGACCATTCTGTCAATATAAATTGCATCAATATTGTTGTTCAGAAACCGTGTGACCATTCTGTTGTTGAGACATGTTTGATTGTTATCTTGTTTTTCAGAAACCGTGTGACCATTCCGTCAATATAAAATGCATCAATATAAGAACCATAAAACCACTCGTATGAGTTCACCATGACAATTCCACAAAGATGCTAATTGCTTCCTTTGAGTACTTTGCGTACTAAATTCTACAAAGATGTTAACTTCAAGGATTAGTGTTATAAACAGCAAAAAAGGACGAAAAATAGGAAAACATGTGCAGTGCAATTACTCGAACTCGGGTTACTAATAGAGGTTTTAGACATATAAACCACTGAACCAAGTTATCATATTGTCATATAATAAAAAAAGGTAGTATATAATAGGTTATATATACCAAATATGAAACTTAAACACGTTCATGGCAAAAAATATTAAAAAAGGAAACAAAAATATTTAGATAATATTTACTAACCATTATTCTTTAGATTTTCCTAGATTTTCGGATGGTGGCTCATAAACCGTTGGTAGAAGATACATTCTACTAAATTTTCCATTAGTTTAACCAGTGGAAACGTAATCCCACGAGCGTAGACAAAACATTAAAACTAAGAAGATATGTTCTACCAAGGTAGACGGATGGGTCTTTAGTATATTCTATGTTCTACTGAAACTGCATAACAAAGAAGGAATGTTAGTTATCATATTCTTCATTCGTAGATGTATATGTTTTTGGTGTATTATGCATTCTAAGCCCTTTAGATGGATTAGTTGTTGGTAGATTGTACATTCTGAACCGCCGTAGATGGTAGATCTGATTTACTACCCGATTTATCCAATTTTTGAGATTACTATTCCAAACATTTTTTGAATGTAAAAATATTTTTCATATATTCACATGCTACTCTATTTCATATTGTATATTTTTCCTCAATTTTTTACC